>PVHY01020122.1:0-26105 GCA_004024945.1 Uropsilus gracilis | reverse complement strand
GAGAGAGAGAGAGAGAGAGAGAGAGAGAGAGAGAGAGAGAGAGAGAGAGGAGCAGAAACTAGAGACTAGATTAACTTTTGGCGAGAGGAGAGACATAAAAATGGCAGGTGGGTAAAGAGTAGCCAGAGTGACCAGGCTGGGCAGAAGGGCCCTGGAAGAGTGAGCTGGTGTTGGCAAGGAGACTTGGTGGCCAGGAGAATGTGATGCCGCAGCAAGGTGGCCTAGAAAGCTGGGACTTGGATGGCCAGGAACTTGGAAAGCTGATTTGTGCATCAACAATTGTGGAAAAAGTTTGAAGCACCTTGGAGAAGTGGAGCAGATCAAAACACTGGAGAGACAAGAAGCAAAGAGAAGATGCCAAAGAGAGACGACATTTGCAGAGTGCCTGCCTCAGGTTTGGAGGGGCAAAGGGACACCATCATGAACATGTGTCTTTGGCACCTTTGGAACTGAGAAATGGTGAGTGGGGTAAGCCACTTGTGGCTTTAAGGACTATGTTTTCCCTGTTAACATTACCTTGTAAATAAAGTCCCTTGTTAAACTGCATTTTGAGTGGAAACTTCTATGCCTGGGTGATGTGGACTTGTGGTTTGTTGATTAGCAGCTCTTGTCCCTTTTAACCCGATATCAATTCCAACCCCTGGAGCAGCAACATGTCATGCCATCAAATTTTTATTATCAAAAAATTACAGGCAACAACTATCAGTCAGCAGGAGTTATTTGCAGCATTAAGTTAGTAGACTGTTATTCCTTTTTTAAAATTAATAAATAATATTTATTTTTCAGAATCTATAAATGAAATAGCATAGCAAGCAGTTTTATGAGACTTGAGTTAAAAGTTATATTATTTTTAACTAATGAAGCATTCAGAAAATGTAGTAGGGAGAACATATTTAAGAAGTAAAACCATCACCCCCAAAATAGTAAATGTCAATACAAATATGCCATAGTAGAAAAATGTTCCAGGTATCAGAGTGGATTTTTAAATATATATATCATAAATGAGTTGTGCTATGCTGAAAATACATCCTAAATGAATAATACATTTTTACTGAATATATCAAATAAATCAGAACTATATGACAGAGGTGTAACAGGAAGACACAAGCCTGTCCCCAAAGGCCTATATTTTGTTTATAAGGTTTTTAGTTCAAGGGGGTCAACAAGTTATAATCCAAAATCAGACTCATTATGATATATAAACAAGTTGTATTGGAGCAGAGCCACATCTCATTGTTTTTCTGTTGTCTGTGACTGCTTCTCTGCTAAAACAGTAGTATAGTTGCAACATAAAAAATAGGACTGAAAATATTTACTTCTGGGTCTTTATTAAATGCTTGCTGACCCATGCAAGTTATTTGATAGTTGACTGGACAATAAACCTTGGTTGTAAATCTCTACGAATTGAGGCAGTCCTCATTTCATCCAACTTTTATTTGAAAAACTCACCTACTTCACTGCTTCCTTAACTTTGCTTCCATGTAGCCTGTCACCTCACTCTCACCCTAAAGTAGCTCTGCCTTAGGTTTGGCTCTTGACACATATTGCCAGGGCATACTCATGGTAAGTAACTCCCATATAATTTATAGGGTTAATCTAACCCTATACAATGTAACTCCCATATATTGTATAGGGTTAATCTAACCCTTTACAATGTGATTATATCAGTTTCCTTTCATCCAGATTCAGGCCATCTATGTACACATCTCTCCTTACTATTTGCTTCTAGTAAAAGAAATTGTTGAAAAGATCAATGATATAGAAGTGCCAGATTTACAGTTCCAAAATTAGGAATTGTATAATTGACAGAAGGAATCTTAGAATGGATGTTACATGAGTAACATCATGAATATCTATTCAGGAACAAGGGGAGGAGGGGAGTAATAAGAAAATTATTCCAATCAAAAAGAAAAGAAAAAGCAGAAATTGAGGAAGGAAGGTATGCAAGTGTTCAAAGTAAAAAATCAAGACAAAATTAAATCAGTGTACCTGGAATACAAGAAAGAGATTCTAAAATAGTGATTTAGAATATGGAAGCTTTAATTAGAAAAATAACTGCATTCCATTTTCCAGTCATTTGTTGTGGGAGAGCTCTGCCTTGGAAGGTTTGAACACAGGCAAGGTCATTTCCTTCAACAAGTTGAAATTGGAAGCAGCAATTAGAATTTGTGATAATTATCTTAATAATAATGGGTAAGCATTATTTAGTTAGATGAAAGATAAATGACAGATAGGTGATAGGTCTAGAAATCTAGATAACCTGATTAATTCTTTTGATCAACCAGTTATTATCTCCATTTTATACATGACAAAACTAAGATTCATTCAGAAAGGTTTAGTAGATTGCCCTGGGTCACACAGTAGAAAGTAGATACCTGTATCTCTCTAAGCACCATCCCTTAACCATTATTCTGCATAGCTTAAAGTCAATTGTCAGAGTCATCCATGCTAGTTATGACCACTTTCCCCAGTAGAAAATGCAGGGGAACCAGAAACACCATACCAAAAAGGAAAAAAAAAATTAATGAAAGAAAAATGTTTGGCAATATGAACTTATATGTAAGACTCAAATATCCCTAACTTCAATAAAAGGGAAATGAACTATGAAATTATTTAGGGAGGTAGTATATGAAAATGAAGGCATTGATACTGCATTCAAATCTCTTAATATATAAAGTTAAATATTCACTCCATTTTAAGTGAATGGTTCTCTCAAAAGAATTAATTTTCTGAGCAATGAGGATATTCATTTAGCATGATTTCACCATCTGCAATTTATGAACCAAATTATACTCTTTCAGAAAAAAGGAAGTTCATACAATGCATTTAAACTACATCAAGACCAAATCAAAACTGTTGCCCTAAAATTGAAGAAATCACCAAGTAAAAGTTAATCACCTGTACCCTTAGTAGACAATGACCATTATAGCATAATATGTAACAAATGCTGTACCTGGATGGTTTTAAAAACTTTAGCACTTTATTCATGATATGTGAAGGCAGAGATCAATTCTCAACTCAAAGCAGAAACTCTCAGAGTAACTTAGTCTTCATAGAGCTAGTGTTTGAAGAAATTCCTATTAGAGACACACTTTAGTTTCTGAAGAAATTTACTGGGATGCTAAATACATACACCCACTGGAGCCTTGAAGATAGAAATCAATAAACAAAGCAGAATGGGTGGGCACTATGCAACAAGGGAGGATTTTTTTGTATGTGAAAAACATAATAGCTCTGATAAAGCTACTTGTTTCCAAAAGTAATTAGGGCCTCCTTGTTGTAAGTTATTCCATGATTCCAAAGAAAGTCAGCATTCAATCAAATGTCCTATATTCAAAGAAAGTGGTAATTAAATCGGAATATTTTAGATGCTGAAAAGTTTAAAACCATACTTAAAAACTAGATAGACTAGAAACTGCACCTTAGCTGTATTGCAGTGGGGCATCTGTTTTTACCAAATATTATACAAAGCAAAAATACATACAAAAGGAAAAAGTATTAGGAGAAAGTCATGGTAGTGTTTTCTATAAAGAGAAATGGCCACCTAATTCCAGCTTTGTTTATTACTTTTTTCTCTTATAACTCATTTATTCATTCTTTCACTAAGTAATTGCTCATCATCTTCAGATATCAAGCTCAGCAGAGAATGAAAGAAAAAAAATGTAACCAAATAATGACATCTATTTAACACTTGCTGTTTTAAGTGTACAGCAATGGATTATGAAAGTAGGAACTATTGACTCTGTCTAAGAAGGTATGAAACTCACACTTGTTTTAATGGGCAGCTGCTGGCTTTGATTTCTCAACATCCATTCTTGCCCCCCTCCCCTTATGACATTTGCTTCAGTTTTAGTTGAAGGAATATTGTAATATAAATAGGCTAATAAAGAGCAAGCTCAAAAAAATTTTTGGCTTACTTTCTTACTTAAAAGGATAGAGATTTATTGACTCACAAATACTTAGTAACCAATATTCCACCTTCAGCTACACTCTACATTAGGTAAATGTTACATCAGGCAAGTTACCCAACCTAAGGCAGCCAGATAATTTCCTTTCTTTGACTTTTGAATCTTGAAATGAGTTTTAGAGAATCCCAAACAGAACCAATTTGTGTTCTGAATCCCATCTTAAAGAATATATGCATTAGTTCTTGTGGTGTAGTCATTGATTTTTTCTTTTCTTTGTGACGCAAAAGTTCAGCTCATTCAGTCATCCTCTGATTTACTGTGTGCGCTTCCAAAAATAATAATAATAATAATAATAATAATAATAAATGATTACCTAACCTATTTAGTCATCTTTTGTAAGTAAAGATGTATACATAATACACCTAAAGAGGCAGTATAAAACAAGTCTTAAAGGATGATCAAGAGTTTGATATGATGTGAGATATGAGTTGGAGTGGAATGAGCAAGAGTGACCAAAAGCAATGGACAGGGAAGCCAGGTGGAGTCATGGACAACCAGTTCTGCATAGCTGAAACAAAAGCTGTGCCTCTAAACATGGCAAGGATTGAGAAAGGACCTAAAGTCAGGGAAATAACAATAAGGACATTACATACAAGACTAAAGCAGTTTAGATTTCATTGTATGAATTAGTGCACAGGCTCACAGCAGAGATTGGCTGCAAATAATGTGAAATTCTAAAGGCTTTTAAGTAACTTGATTTCACCGAGATTTTGTTGCTTTTTTTTTTAAGCAATCTTTTTAAAATAAATTTTTCATACCATAAAATATACTATTTACAGTGTGCAAGTTAGTAGGTTTTAACATAGAGTTATGCAGCCATCTTCACAATGTATTTTTTAATTTTTTAAAATATTTATTTATTTATTTATTTATATATAAATTTCACAACATGGTAATCTTAAGGATTTGCCCTCCCCAACCCTCCCCTCCCTTCCCCCCCTTTCCCTCCTGCTTAAAGTTGTGCACTTCAGTTTGGTACTTAGCTTGTTTTGACTTTTCCTCAAGGCTTTTGTTTATTTTTTTCACTATATCCCATATATTAGTGAAACCATTTGGTTTAGGTCTTTTTCTTTATGGCTTGTTTCTGCTAATATGATATCTTCTAAATACATCCATGTTGTTAGGAAATCGTTGAATTTGTCATTTTTAATTGATGAGTAATATTCCATCGTGTATATATACCACATTTTTTTCATCCAGTCATCCGTTTTGGGGCATTTAGGTTGTTTCATGACCTTGCAATTATAAATTGGGCCGCAGTAAACATCCGAGCACACAATGTATTTTTTTTCAACATTTTCATCATCCCCAAAAGAAACCCCATAATCCTTATTGTCATTCCCTATCCCCTAGTCCCTGACAGTCACTAGACTCTCTTTTTTCTACAGATTTGCCTTTTCTGGACATACTATAGAAATGGGATAAAATAATAAGCATTCTCTTTTGACTGGCTTTTTACACTTTGTGTAATGTTTTCAAGGTGCATCTCCGTTGTAACATGTGTCACTACTTCATTCTTCTGTTTGCTGAATAATATTCCCTTATATGGGTTAGGCTGCATTTTGTCATTCCAATCACCTGTCGAAGGGTATTTAGATATTTCCATGTTTTGACAATAATAAAAAATGCTGCAATGAACTTTCATGTGCATGTTTTTATGTGAACATATGTTTTCGTATATACTTAGGAATGGAGTTGTTAAGTCCTGTGCATGTTTAGTCGTTTAAATAAGTACCAAACTATTTTCCAGAAAATCTACATTTTACATCTGTTCAGTAGTATATGAGAGTTATATTTTTTCACATGCTTGTTTCTCTCTATATATTTTTATTTTTTCACGATATTATGAAAAAATATTTTATTGAGATTTTTATTTTCATTTTCTCAAAATAATTACTTTCAACATTGCTTAAGCCTTACCTATGTGTACATTTCATTGAGGAAATGTAAATTCAAATCCTTTCCCAGTTTCTTATTTGGCCTATTCAATTTGATTTTAATGTATTCAATTGTAAGAGTTCTTTATATGCTCTGAACACAGGTCTTTTATCAAATAGATGATTTGTAAACTCTTTCATTACATAGGTCATCTTCATACCTTGATAGTGACTGTGATATGTAGAAATCAAAAATTTCATGATGCCCAAGTTGCCTATATTTTTTACATGGCTTGTGCTTGCTGGGTTGCTATTTCTAAGAAATCATTAACAAGGTCACAAAAAAATGTACTCCTCTGTTTTCCTACTAGGAGTTCTATAGTTTCACTGCTTCTGTTTACATCTATGATCCATTCTGTGTCAGTTATATGTAGGGTGCATGGAAGGTACAAATTCATCCGTTTGTGGATAAGCAGTTATTCCAGACAATATTGTTTATTAAAATGTACATGTGATGGTTTAAAAAAATGAATTAAGGAAATTTGGAAGTAGAAGTCAAGTAGGATGCTATCACAATAGTTCAGTTATGAGTATATGGAAGACTCAACTAAGTTGGTGATTAAGTATAAAGAAATGACTCAAAAGTTATTTATAGGCTGAACTTATGTTTAATGCATGAGTAAAGCATCTCTCCCAAACTATTTGTTGCCTGAGTGAACAGTAGATTACCTCTCTTTACCTATCTACATAGATTGAGGAGGTACAGGAATTATACTTGAACTACCAGAAGCCATCTCTTTGGACTTGGAATTTTAAGTTTAAGAAAACATTAAAAAATTGAAATTGCTTTATTTCAGAGACATAGCTATGGTTTTGGCTACCTCTTACCATATTAACACACTTCTTTAAAAGTAGTAAGAAACAATTACTTTATTATATCTCATGATTTTGTAGCTTAGGCTTGAATAGAGCCAAACTTCTTCTGTGCTAGGAATCATCAACCCTCACATATAAGGATGAGCAATTTCTTTCCATGCCTGCTGTCTTGGTGAGGATGAGAGACAGGCTGAGTTTAGTCTGGCTTCTGTCCTCTCTATTCTCTGGTCCTCTCCATGACATCACTCTAGCAAAGCTGTTCCACTTCTGACATGACACCAGAGGAATTCATCTCAAGATCATGTTATGAGAGTGATATTACAGAATTTGCAAACAACTTTAACCTGCATATATACCTACAAAAACATAATAACCCAAATTCCAAATTCTTCTTTTCTAGTTTTTCAAAACTGCTTTAGTCTTGCCAGCTTTTAGAATTAGTTTTCCTGGTATACTACTGTTAAATTAGTAAGAATCCCAATTTATAAAGTTCAAAAATTGAACCTGAATAGGGACAAAAGATGAAAAAAGAGGTCTCAAATGTCTCTACATTTGTAGTTTGAATGATTAAAATCATTTTGTTGTCACATACCACATAAGCTATAGGAATAAGATGGTTGAGAAGACAGGAAGTTCCACTTTGTGGTAAACACTTGCTCTCAGCAATCTGTTGAATGCGCCAAACTGTAATTGTGACAGATCGCTAAGAATCTTAAACACATTAGTGGCAGGTAACTGAATTCATGGACATAAATGACATAT
This sequence comes from Uropsilus gracilis, assembly GCA_004024945.1. Classification (NCBI taxonomy): domain Eukaryota; kingdom Metazoa; phylum Chordata; class Mammalia; order Eulipotyphla; family Talpidae; genus Uropsilus; species Uropsilus gracilis. Next base: position 18,622 of record PVHY01020122.1, on the reverse strand, counting down.
GTAGGATGAAAAGAAATTAAGATCAGATTTTTTTTAATGCAACAAAAGTCGATGGAATGGGTCAGAAAGGTAGAAATCATAAATGAGAACATTTAAGTCTGAGGGAACAATTATTATTGGACAGGACAAGTTGTAGAGGTGGTAGAAGGTAAGGGATTTAAGATGTTCTCTGTGGATATATGAAAGTAAAAGGGATGCAGACAAGAGTGGAGACATTTCCTTAGGAAAATGGAAACGTGATAAAACTATGTCTCTAAGACTCTTCTTTCATAAATTCTTACCTTTTTTTCCCAGTGTCAATTCAATACCTTATTTCAATTTTCTGCTACAAATTTCTCTACTACCCATCCTGTCAAATCCACACTGTGTACTGCTGGAAATTTATTAGATTAAAATGCAATTTCAATTATATGGCCACCGTAAATACACACACACAGACACATTTAAGAAACCTGATTCCTTGTTTCCTACTGATTTGAATACTTTAAAATCTACTTCTTTATGACCTCCCATATACCTATCTTTCCTTCTCAGACATATTATGTGCTCAAGTAAAATAGACAAATGATTACTCCTCTAGTCCAACCTTCTTTCCATCATGTCCCTGCCCCTTGTATTTCTTCCATCTCAAAGGTTTTCAAAGCATCTCTACCTTCTTATTCTTCTCCATTTTTTGATTATGGAACCTATGATGGAATAACAGTAGAGTAAATAACCTTAGGTCTTATATCCAAAAAAAAGATCTCAAGTTTACCTTCAAATATGGAAATATGGCTAATGGTTATATGGGTGTGTGTTTGTAACAACACATTTGTGATTTCTTTATTAATATACTAGGTGCCCCCCCCAATAAGAGTAACTTAAATCTGCTAGAATGCTATTCAAACTTACTAACAATAAATACAATAATTATAAAATATTAGTAACTGAAAGTTATTATATAGTGCCTATCATGTGCAGCACACTGCAAGCTTTGCATTTTATATTTTTTATGTTAAGAACAATCTCACAAAGTAGGTGCTGCTATCATTTCTATATTACTGAAGAACAAACTGAACAAACAATTTGGAAAAGGTCACACAGCTTGAATGCCACCTATTTTATGAGTTGATTTTTTTTTCTTTCCAATTCTGGTCATTAATAAGGAAGACTACTTTTCTTTGGCCACCCCCACAAGAGCAAATATTTATTTATGAATTAAATTCTCTTTGTCTTTGTGTCAAACCTTTGTCAAAAATATGATTTATCTCCAAAGTAATCTGAAACGTTCTTAAAAGAAAGAGTTGAAGGGGGAAATGTGTTCTTTGTCTCCCCAGTGCCGGTACTGAGCCTCACACACAGTAGGACTTCAACATGTCCACTACATTATATTAAAGTATCAGAGTCATCTAATCACTCCAACTTTTAAACAAATTTAACAATTTGCAGAAAAGAAAATGCAGATCAATGTTAGTGTAATTACCAATGGAGTAAATCAATAAGTAATGAAAGAATTAATAGGATAACAAATATGACTTCACTAATGATAGCTATGGAGAAAACCTTAACCTTATGTTTATTTTTGCAGACATAGCTTCTCATTCTCCATTCTTCTTTTCTACCTATATTTATTATTATCTGGTAAAGATTTTGGATCTTTCTTCTTCTAACATTAAACCTTTTAAACATTTGTTGGATGATGAAATAATACGTAAAAACATCCTTGCCATCTGTGTTTTGGGGTCTAAAGATGAAAGAAATAAACTTAAAAATATGTGAATCAAATGGCAGTCTGTTAGAAATGATGAAACCAGTTACATGTTCTCATACAGGATACACACATTACTTTTTATCTCCCTTAACTTTTTATAATTTTATTCTCATGTCTTTTAGGAAAGACATTCTGTGTTTATTTACTCTTTCTTTTCTCTCACTGCCTGGCCTCTTTCTTTCTTACCTGATATCTAAATTATTTTCTTAAAAATTTTAGAATTTTCTATGAAAATCTAAATAATTTACAAAAGAAAATGTAAAAGTAGAATTACCTATACAAATTGCAGAAACATTTTATACTTTGCCAACATAAAACAGGCTACTGAGAAATATTTATTCTTTCTATAGTAATTAGACACTGATGTATATTTTATACAATGCATCTTTTAGTTACACATTTCCAATTTAAATCTAAATATTCAGAAGCATCCCAATATATAATTGCTAATCTGTCATAATTGTCCTTAATAAGTGGCCCTGATAATTCTCATTTTGACATGAATTATTCATTTATATTCTTCTTGGTAGTTTCTGGCCTTTATTTTTAATGCACAACTTAAAATTAGATATACATATGTTCATATATTTCAGCACTTGTTCTGTGTGTATATATTTCCCTCCATTTATGGGTTTCAAGATAGCCAACATTTTATTTAGATTGGTCTTCAATACATTACAAAATAAAAGCTAAAACTCCAATGCACTTGCTCATTTTATAGATTAATAAAGTCTCTCCTAGATAGTCTTTAGTTACACAGAACATGTTAAGAGAAAATGTAAATTGACAGAAATGAAAGTTCTATGGTTTCCATTATGGTCCGAGTATAATTTGACTGGAATTTTTGTGTTTGCTCCTTCCTTTCTGGAAACCAGGAAAATTTAAGAATGGACCAGCTACTCTCAAACTGCCATGTGTTTGTGAAGGGACTTACAAATTTAATCCAAATATACACAGCAATTTAAATATATTATCTCGTGTATTTTACTTCAAAAGTAGCATTAAGCATATTCTACCATCTTATGAAAGATCAGGGAAAGGGAATTCTTGGGGAGAAGCCCAAATCAGAACATAAAAGAGTTTGTCATTGTTCTCAATTGTAACTACATCTTAAGGATGAAGTGCATTTTAAATATACATAATTAGTATATATAATTTTAAAACCAGTACATAGAAATAATTAGGGGCCATCGGGTAAGGCTAGGTTCCAGCTACATGTAACAAAACAAATCTAGGATAATTTTAACATAAACAAAATAGGCATTTGTTTCTCTCAACAGCTTTGGACTATAACATCTGTGTCTACGAACTATCTAGAAACCCTGATTTGCTACCCATCTACATTGTCTCTCTCCTTTTTACAAAACATAACCACTTGTTCCCCCAGTCATCCAAGCTTATACAGTGAAAGAGAAAATGAGTAAATTCTCTCTTTTCTAAGGTGATTTCTCGAATACCTCATACAGCATAACTACACAGCTTTAATCAAATCTTAAACACATGACAAGAGAGATGAGAATTTGCCATCTTGGTTAAATAGAAAAAAGCTTACTAAAGGAAAAAGGAAGAGTAGGAATAGGACAGATAGCAGCCTCTGCTCTAGGAAATGAAGGAGAGGAGAGGCATAAAAGCAGGCAAGAAGGGTCCAAAAGGAGAACTGTCAGCTCAGAATCCTTACAAAGCACAGAGATTAATTTCTACCATCCTTCAAGGAGATTAAAAAATATGATCTGGAAATTCTGCTTCCTAGTCATTCAGAAAATTTTCTGAGGATGATGAAGTCAAACCAAATACTGGCGGTTGTTAGGAACAGTAATTTATATTATTGATAGCATTTGTTGTGATAATACAGTTCTTTTGCTAATTAATATTTATTTTCAGAAAAGAACATAAAATAATTTTAAAGGATACCAAAGCTGGACTTCTATTTGAATAAACATATACATTCATTTTCTATGCTGTTATAACTTTTTTAGTCAAGTATTTCTAATTCATTGTGTTCAAATATATTGATGGACAGTGCTTCAAATATATTGATGGACATTTATACTGTAACTAATTGAATTGAAACTGCTTTTCAAAGGGATCAGTATATCTGAGGTTAAGAATATGAAATTTGATGTTGAACTTAAACTTGTCATTGAAGAGTTATATGTGAACTCCATCTTCAGTTGCTTAATTTCTAAGCCTCAGTTTCCTAAATCAGCACTGAAATAACAATAAAAACTGAAATTGGAGATCTGTAACGTAGATCAAATTAGATAATACATAAAATATATAGGATCTAATAAGTGTTCATAAAATATCATTTTGAAGATCTTCTCAACTAAGCCCTGAAAGCTTTTGAGAGATTTTTTTTTTCAAACTAATTTCAAGGGTAAGGTATCCCCAAATACACAGCTATTATACACAGGGTGTAGGAAGAAATATAAATACTTGTGGTTAGGAAAAATGTGTTTCTACAGTTGAGCAAAATACTACAGCAAGATACTACAGTTGAGCAAAATAATTTTTCCCTACTCCTGATAATAATCAATGGATTTTAAGACAGCAGAAATTAAGTATTATCTAAAAGAAATGTTGTTCTAAAGTAGGAAGTATTTGTTTTTAATTTCTAATCATGGTATAATTAAATAATATCATCAAGTTTTATTATTTGAAAACCAAATCTTTCTAAATTAATAGAATCAGAAATAAGTTGCAAAAAAACCTTATGATCTGGATAATAATAGGGAATTTTCTTTGATAATTTCCTAAATATAAAGTGAAATATTTTTTAATTGAGGTATACTTGGCATATAGCCTGGTATAAGTTTAAGGTGTACACTTTTAGATTTGATGTTTGTGTATTGCAATATGATTACCATTAAAATGTTATCTAACACCTCTATGATGTCACATAATTGCATTTTTTTGTGCTAAGAACCATTAGATCTTGTCTCAGCAACTTTGAAGTATGTAACAGTCTTATCAACTACAATCACAATGCTGTGTGTGAATATTCCATAACAAATCTACTAGTTACAATTTTATTCCCTTAAACAATATTTCCTTAACTCCCAGGTCCTGGTAACAACTATTCTCTTCTCCACTTCTTACAAGTTCTGCTTTTTTTGGAGTCTACATATTAGTGATATCATATATTATGTATCTCTCTCTGCAAGTACTTCTGATGAATTAACTTTTTATGTTTAATTCTAAGTCCAAGGATCTCCAATTTTTTCTTATTCATTTGAGTTGAATGATAATAGTCTCTCATCACCATTCATTTTATCACCATATATTTGGGGATTTGTTTTATCTTAAAACATATTTTCAAGCTTGCTGGTAAGCATTTCTTTCAAAATTGGTCTTATAGGCAGGTATTTCAAGTCATATAGCAACAATTCAGTGTCTCCGAGGTGAAGGTGGGCCCCTCGACCATTTTCTCTTCTTTCTGTCCTTTATATACAGATTTTTCCCTTGTCTGTTTCTTTAGCCTTCTCCTTCCCTTTGGCCTTGGACAACTTTAATTCCTATCCCTTATGGATGGCATTCAGAAAGTGTTTGAATAGTTAATTAATATACCTATATGGCCATTCATTTATTTTAAAATACAGAAATACTGAAAAACCTACTGGAACATATTAGATAATCAGAGAAAAAGACAGTCACTGGCCTCGAGGATGCCATAGTTTCATGGTCAACAGACACATATAGCATTTAAGGACTAAGGACTTTAAAAGATAAACACAGATTGTTGATGAGACCATGATCCTAAAAGAAAAATTTGTGAGCTACAAGTATGGCAAATAGACTTGCAAATAAAGGTTAAAATAGCTAAGTTATTTTTATGTTTTCTTAATATAGCTGGATTGAAAGATCCATCAAGGCCAGAAGAATATTTGTTGTTGTTTTAATCTTCTACTCTACCAAGAATATTAGAGTTGTACATTTGCTTATTGAATAAAGGAAATTCTCAGACTTACTGGTGTTGATGCTGGCACCACCCTAGCTGCACATGACTTCTTTGGCTTGTCTAAAGGGTGTATGGTAACTTTTTTATGCAAGTCATTCACATCTTTTTGAATGAGCTCATGAGATTCTCTCTTTACATGAGCAACTGGCTTATGGAATAGGAAGAAATCATGAGAGTGCTCGACCTGTGAGTATTACTTATCTCCAAATAGAGGAGAAAGCACAGAAAAGGGAGATTGGGATGTCCATAGATAAACTTTGCTCAAAGGACTCATATTCTGTTTAAAATCAAGCTTCTACCTTATGTTCCAAAAATGAGCACAGTCTACCAGCATATGCAATGAGTTGAAGTGGTGTTTTTGTCTTATGAATAATGAAATCATTAGCAGTGACTTAAAACCTAGAAAGGGCCTCAAATACTGAAGATTCAAGAATGAATGATACCATAATAAATGTGTTAGTAATCAAGTTTAAAGGATTAGAGATTCTTCTCTAATCAAAAAGAGATGATGCAATTATGAAAATATCAAATAATTAACTGAATTTTTCTAATCCTATTCACTGCTCAAATGAATTTTTTAAAAAAAGATGAGTGTCCCTTTCTGATTCTTTTAAACATGAAATTATATAGGAGTGATGATAAAATACTGATTAATTGTTTTGCTTTAAAACAATTAGATTAAAATATTGTTTGAAGTTATTCATTTTACCCACTTGACATTTTAATGTATAAATATAATTACCAACTCTTTAAGAATGCTTAATTTTTGCTTTGATATATATGTTAGCAATTGTATGTTTGAAAGAGAATCATAAAATGTAAAACTTTATGCTTAATCACCAGTGTCAAAAGTTATTAGGTAATAACTACTGGAGAAGAGAATGTATGAAAGATACAAAGGCCCATACTTAAGACATAATTTTTCTAATAGTTTCTCTGATTTTAAGATGTCATGGCGTCATATGAAGGTTAGCAGGTCAGATACCAAATGGACTTTTCAAAAAATGTTAAGTGATCAATTTGCACTCATAAAAGGGTTAAGATTACTGGAAGCTAAAGTCCTCTTTGACCATCATCTAGGTACATCACTGGCTGGAGAGACAATAAAAATCTGCCTCTTCCGAGTGTTCAACTGGCTAAACAAAATATAAAAGAGTTGCTGCTTAAGGAAGATTGCCCCCAAATAGGGGGCAGGATTTAATACCATTAGATATTATAAAACTCAAAATTGTGACATCTGAAAATATTGTTTGAAATCTGCTTGGTGACTCTGGGTATCATCATCTCCCTCTCTGTTACCCAAGTCCGGGTCTCCTTGCCTGCTGCAAGGCTAAGTAAGCACCACACTGCTGTACCACTGCTGTGAGGTTGCACTGAAGGAAAAGAACAGTCTTTTGACAAAACTGATTTGTTTTCTAAATTGCATTTTTCACTGTTGAAAGTTTTGGCTAAGAGTGTGTTTAAAATCCATTACGATTGTAAATATGATATACTTTATTCAGGCTGTGTCTAAGTGCCAATAAACAAAACTTAAGAGTAAGAATAAATAAGAACAAGGGATTCTTTCCTTTTCCTAACAGTGGAGCTAGATTTCCTCAACAAAATATGATACCTAATTTTTTAAAATAGGTTTTAGTAAAATTTTAAGAATTCGCAAAAATGTCCTAGAGTGATTGTTTTATTAACTAAGTTAAATTTTTTCAAATATGTAAATACTCTTCAGTTTCTGGGTTTTGGGTTTTTTTTGTTGTTGTTGTTGTTGTTAATGGCACAAATGTTCTATAGATTGAGATGAACAATGTTGAGGAATCACATTAAATGAGAAAAAATTTGCACATAATGCCCACTGCAGTCATTTGACCAAATACCTTACATTTATTTTTGGTTATGTTATAATAAAGACTAAGTTATGATAAAGGCTAAGTCTGGGTAGTGTCAAAATATCCAGATGCAAAGGGAATAACCTACTCAATCAGACTGCTTTGTTTATCAGCAACCAAACTCCTAGGGTTTGAAGGCACCATGCTGATTGTCTGAAATGATCACTTTGCATCTGGATGTTTGGCTTTGTGTGGCCACTGGGAAAGACAAAGTGCAAAATTTTACAGCTGTTAAGGTAACACCCTTTTTTCCCTTAGTAGGCTTCACAGAAATAATCTTTACAGGATATTCTTTGTATTAAATGGTACAGTTGACACTCAAGTCTAGAAAAGAAGAATCCTGTTTGGAGCAAGTGCAGAGAGCATTTTGGAAGTGAGAATTCCAATGGAGGCAAGGGGAAAATAACAGAATTCACAGTTTACTCTGAATTCTCAATTAGAAGTTACTCTGAGAGATGTGGGGGAATTTTTTTTTTTTTTTAAATTTAGAGTGACTGTGCTATGGTTGGAATCCTCTTAGGCTCACACAAGATGCAAGACCATGGGAGATGCAAGAGCAAAAAGACTTTTTAATTGTCAGTTCAAGCTGAGGTCCAACCCGAGAGTTAACCACACAGCGGTAATCTCTTGGAGGGAAGGACCCCGTCTCTAGATAGCAAGAGGCTTATATACATCTTTGACAATGCTGGGTAACTTTTTTACACAGATGTTTTTTGACATAGTTACTTCCTCAGAGATTCCAGCATGCGGTAAGACCTTGTGACAAAACTCAGATAACCTATCTTGGTTTGGGGCAGTTACATATTTCTTTAAGCTTGGGCAGTTACATATTTTTTAAGCAATACTCTTTACTCAACATAAGACCTCAGATAACCATCTTGGTTTGGGGCATTTACATATTTCTTTAAGCACTACTCTTTACTCAACAATTGCAGGAAATGTAATGTGATGTAAGTGAAAGTAATGGGGATTTATTTGTGTTCGAGGTGGGGCACAAGAAGAGCAATGGAAGTATATTACTTGGATCTGCAACAACAATAAACATTAACTAAGTAAACTACACTAAAATTAAAAATATTTAAAAGTCCATTGAGATTTATCAAGACTATTGTATCTGTTGAAAATGTTTGTAAGCACATGTTATAACTAATATTTATTGTAAAACATTAAAATAAGAATATCACTTTTTTCTTAAAATACCTGTATTTCTATTACAGCTTTAGAAAACCATTGCCATTTAACAGAAATGTGCCACAGTTCCTTCAGAGTTTTGCTATCTCATTTTCTGAATTAGTTGAGTCATGTTGATTAACCTTTTTCTGCCTTACTTTGCCCAAGTGCGAAGCGGTAACAAATACTTTAAATATTTCTCAGCCTGAAGTTCCCTTTTTCTTTACAATGTGACAGTTTGAAAGAAATTGAAATCTGAGAAATGTTTTGAGTTGTAGGATTTGAAATCATGAGAGTTTTACTGTAAACTATCACACACAAAAATTATCCTTGCTTAGGATAAAATTATCTGATTTAAATTCGATAACATCTATTATAATATTTTATAGTGTAACAGGATATATCATCAACAACTTTCTCTTTTCTAGTTAATGTGAATTCATGAAGGAACCATGACTTGCAGTAGACCATTTAAAGGGCAAACACTTTAAAGGAAAACACTTTAACAACACAGAGAACATTAAGCATGTTTAACTTCTCAAAAGTGAAAAAATGTTAAATAATAAGAATTAACTTCTACTGACACAAATAGCTTTTATGTAAAAGATGGCTTGTCCTTAGGAAAATATATTATTTGTTCTTCCCAGATATATTCTCTTTAGAATAAAAATGAGATGAGAGTCCCATTTATTTAATGGAACTAAATTGAGCAATCAATTATAGGCTCAGCATTATATTCATATCTGTGGATGAGGAATAAAAGAATAATAAAACATTATCTTTACCATTGATAATTTACAAGTTTATGAGAGTTAAGTTACTATATTTTTAGGCATAAGACTAAACTTAGATTAACAAGTTAAGTTGGATTACTTGGTCAGTCTGAGTCTTAAATTCTTCACTTTTAAACTGTTTAAGAACATGTTTCAACTGGGTAAATTCATATATAACATATTAAAAGCAATATGCTTTTATTCTAGAGCGGTTACTTGCTTAAGAAGCTAAATTGATAAAAAAAATGTTTTAATAAATCAAAGCTCTCCATCCAGTACCACCCACCATCCTCATTCTCACGTCCTATACATTTCCAACACAGCCCTTTTCCATGTGTTCACCCTATTGTATAAATGGGATAGTGAGTGAAGAAGAAAATCAAAAGAGAGGGAGAATTATCTCTTAGTATATAGAGAGAAATATGGATAACAAAAATTGGGTGGGAGAGTAGGAAGACAATACTACAATGTTAATATCTAGGAGACTATTGAAGGAAAGCTTTAAGAAGCAACAAAAAGAAACTTAACTGGCATAGTTTTAAGGAGTGGAAAGAAAAAGAAATTAAGAAATCTTTGCTGTAAATAATTTATTAAATTTCTTTTATTGGTCTCCAAGCAACTTTTAAAAATATTATAGTCTCTTTTAGCTTGCATTTTAATTTATGATCCCTCTTTCATCATAGTCCCAAAATAATCAAAATAATCCAATAATATATGGGTTACAATGAGATCATAACATACCTTAGAATTAATAAAAGTACATTCTATCAATGTGAGGATTTTTTTTTAATCTCGAAAATTTTCCTTTCCCTTACCACCATCGCAGTGGATTTCATAGTGAAATATTAATTTCTGATAAGTCAGACCATTTTATTTCTACACAAAATAAAACTTCATTAAGTTGATAGAAAATCTACCTCCCCAACTAATCCTGACAGCTATAGAAGCACCTTGATTTAATCTAATCTTCACATACTAGTTTTTGAAGATCTTTTTTGTTTTCTTTTATCTAATGATAAAGTTGTGTTTAGAACTTTACTCCTCACCACCAGTTCCTAATCACCTTTTGAATAAAGTTTATTTTCAAACATATTATTCCTGATTTCTTCGATTATGTTTTGAAATCGGGTCAAAAGGAGGGGCAAAAGCCTCCAAATTACAAACCAAGGTCCATTTCACCCGCGCATAGCAGTTACCACTCGAATTGCCTTTTAACAAGAGATTTTATTAACAAGGGAGTTCAACAGGGAAAGCACAAGTCCTTAAAGCCACAAGTGGCAGTTATCTTACCCCAGTCACCATCCTTTGCCCCTCTGAACCTCAGAGGTAGGCATTTTTGCAAAGTCCAGACCTTTCTCCGGCGTCTTCTCTTTTCTTCTTTTCTCTCTGTTGTTCCATACTGCTTGATTTTTTCAAGACGCTTCAAGCTTCTTCCACAATTGCTAATGCAGAAATCAGCTTTTCTCTGGCCATTTCTGGGTACCATAACACCTTGCTACAATGCCATACTCTCCACACTGACCACTCTGCCAGATACCATGGCACCTTGTCACCTCCAGCTCACTCTTCCGGGGGCTTTTGCCCAGGCTGGTCACTCGGGGTACTCTTTACCCACCTGCCATTCTCATTTCTCCTCTCTCAGAAGTTCTCTCTCTCCAAAAGTTCTCTCTCCTCCCCAAAAGGTCCCTCTCTCCCCTAGGCTCTGCTCCTTCCTTTTTATCCCCCCTGCTTCTGGTCCAACTTCCTCCTCCAACTCCCACTTCTGGCAGTTTAACGGCCATACACAATGGGGAGGGGCTAACTGACACCGGCCAATGGGGGAAGAACACCTTAAGGGGGAGGGGTTAGCTGCCACCATCCAATGGGAGAGAAGCACCTTTAAGGGGAGCGGGGCTAACTACCACCGCCCAATGGGGGGAGGAGAACCTTGTTAACTGCCACAACCCTGGCGAGGGTGGGGGGACCGAAGGACACCCAGTTTCAGTTTGACATCTCTCCAATTTTCTATTGCCCCGTGTACTATGTAAACATGTAAAAATAGAAAACAGATGGGATGTTCTAAAAAGGAAAATTTAAAGAAGGTTATTTATGTAGAGAATTTTCAAAGGTATGTGTGAAACTGTAACTGAGGTTGGAAAATCTGAGCTAGTGACACCCTAGGCCTGAAGAAATAGGCAGACATTGTTTTATCATAATGTGAAAGGAACGCATGGCATAGAATGAATCACCTTGAAAGAAGCAATTAACTTCTAAGAATGTTCACTATCAGCTCAAAAGGACTCACCAGGAGGGAACCAGGAAATTGATACATGTCCTCAATCTTTTCACTTCTATTGATCTCCTGAAAGGGGTCTCCATTGACAGAACTCATTGAGAAGCCAAAAGATCAGCCTCCCAGAGCAGAAAGCAGATGGAAGGCTGTGGAGTGAAGATCTGGAGAAAGAAATCGAAGATGTATGACACATTTCATAGCATCGTTATATACTCCCCCAAATAATATATTCTACTCTACTAAGAGGTCATCAGAACCTTTCAACCAGTTATGCCACTAGAAGAGATTTACATTGTATGCTTTCTGTTAAGCAAAAAATACTGTATTTTTCTCACTCATTAACACAGTTGGTATGGGAAGATTTGCTAAAAGCAATCATATATAGAACTCACTTGTGTATTATGCTGTTACTAACATTTCACACTCCTAAACTTCTCAGTTGTCCCATAAGATGTAGTCTGATAAAATACCATACAAAAGACTGGGCAAGGTGGACTATGATGGCCATTGATATTGCCTACTATAGCAAACAATATTGAGAAATTAAAAATCTTAATAGAAATAGATTGTTTTGTTCTTTGGATAAAAGAAAGGGAAAAGGAACAGAAAAACAAGCTGGGGAATTGACAGTGGAATGGGCTACATGCCATCACTCTTTTAGCTTCTCTTTAGTAAGCTTTTTGCCAATGCAGAGTACAATAGACCTTTTTGCATACCTGATGTTATCCTGGATAACAGCCCAAACCATCAGAAATCTAGGCTGTACACACAAAAAACTAGAAATATTTGTATGTATTAAAAAATTTCTCTCTGAATAGAAATGGTTTTACACAACCAAAACCATTATTTATGAGTTCACTCCTTTATTATAGGAAAATATACCCTTTTCTTGCCTATCCACCTGCCTTAAAAGAGTATAAAGCAAAATGAAATAATCCAACGAAACTCATGTACCCATTATAGTACTTTAAAAAGAAAAAGATAGCATTCCATCAAGAGAAGCTAAGATTGTTTTTGCATGTATCATCCAATTCACTTTTGCTTCTGAGATGCAGCTGACATAGTTGTCATCATTCCTTAAGGTGTCTTGATGTCTTGTTGCCTAGTAAATTACAAGCACATATAGGTCTAAAATAAACACTTCAATTCTTTTTACACTCTGGTCAAGTTCAATGCTTAGTAGCTCATAATGTTCCCTGTAATCAAGTATGTCCGATTTTTTCTTACACTTCTCTCCTGAGACTCATTTCAAACTTGCAGTAATCATTTATTTTAACAAAGTCAAAGCATCTCAGAACTGGTAGGCTTAAAAGCTAAAAGAGAAATTTGGCAGCTATTTCCATGATTGGCTTGGGAGTGGTATGCTCAGTCACCCTTCATAAGACCTTGCTCTACTTCAGTTCAGATTCAAGTTACAATGCAAAATAAGAAAAAATGTCATCAAGCATAAAAAGAAAGTCAAGTTGATGTTCAAAAATGAACTTCACTAGAAAGTACAGCAAGTATGGGATATCAGTAGCCAGATTTTATTCAAATCTTAAAATAAGTAATTTTTATGTAAAGCAACTGTTAGAAAGGCATAGGAGATGGATGTGGACATATCAGTGTAAAATCATGGTTGATAGACATCGACAAATGGGAGCATAAACTTCAGTTAGCTCTTGTCGGCAGAGGAGCCCAGTAGAGCCTCCAAGGACCTTAAAGGTTAACAATAAAATCTCAAATTGAATCTTCATTTTCAATGTGAACCAATCTGTTATAAAGCAATGAATTGGCGTGAACATACCAAGGCCAATGAGTACAGTTAAGCAAGAGCCTGTCAGCACGTCCATACTTTATCACCCATGCAGAGAGTAACTCTCCATGACATTAAGGATGCTCTATTTGATGGAATGTCACAGTTAGTTGACACTGGCCTTATCCCGGATCGTAGATTCTCTGTCACATCCTGCCAATTTAGAACAGGACCTAATGATTACAGTGTTTTACCTTACAAGCTCTTGTAGAAAACCAAAGCTGAGTTTAGCTCTAAAATTGCTGCCCAGAATCAGAGTTGCCAATTGGAAATGATTGCTAAAAAAGATGACCCAGTCATACAGAAGAAAAGAAAGTGAAAAGGACTGTGCCCTAATTTTGAATGAAAAAACTTATAATCTAGTCACATGGAAGAAAAAAGATTAACAAAAATCTCAAAGAAAAGAAGCAAAATTATCACTATATGCAGATGACATAGTGTTATATTTGAAGAACCCTAAAGCCACCACCAAAAAAAAAATGTTAGAAATAATAAATGAGTACAGTACAGTTGCTGGCTACAAAATCAATATATAAAAATATGCATTTCTATATGCAAACAATGAACTCTCAGAAAGAGAATGATAAAAATAACACCCTTGTGATAACAGCATAAGGAATAAATATAACCAAGAAAGTAAAAGGCCTGTACATTTAAAACTGAAAGATATTGCTAAAAGAAATTAAGAAAAATAAAACACAAAGAAATGAAAATATATACTGTGCTCACGTATCAAAGAATCAGTATTGTAAATATATACTGTGCTCATGTATCAAAGAATCAGTATTATAAATATGGTCACTTCATATAAAGCAATGTACAGATTCAGTGTAATCACTATTAAGGTCCCAAAAGCATTCTTCATAGAAATAGCAAAAAAAAAAAAAAAAAGCTAGAATTGATGAAAAAAACAAGAGACCTTGAATATCAAAGATAATCTTGAAAATAAACATGGAGGTATAATGTTTCCTGATTTCAAACTATATAACAGAGCTAAAATAGTCAAAGGAGTATGGTACTGGGAGAAAAACAAAAACAGGTATACACACCAATGGATTACAGTGGAGAGCCCAGAAATTAAGCCATATATTTATCGACAACTAATTAATGACAAAGGAGTTAAGAGCAATCAAACAAGAAAAATAGATAGATAGATGATAGATAGATAGATAGATAGATAGATAGATAGATAGATAGATAGATAGATAGATAGATAACATATGGAAAAGAGAATATAAACAAATAGGACTAAAACAAAACAAAAACCTTATGTACCGTGAAAGGACCCATCATTAAAACAAAAGACAGCTTACTGAATAGGAGATTTGCAAACTATATGCCAGACAAATATGTAAACTCATATGATTCAAATATGGAAAGAAATATGAGCCAACTAAAAATTAGGTAGAATATCTAAGTTGATATTTGTTTGTCTTTGGTGACATGAAAAGATGTTTTAAAGCTTATCATTGGGGAAATAAAAATAAAATGGAATTTCACCCTATAGCCGTTATATTATTATCAAAAGATTAATAAATAATAAACATCAGCTAAGATGCATAGAAAGAGCAATTTTTGTTTACTATTGCTAGGAATGTAAATTGATGCAATCATTTTGGGGGAAAAAGTATAGAGATTCCTCAAAAAATAGTAACTCACTTCTGAGTATTTACTCATAGAAATTTAAAAAAAACTAGACAAGATAGCTATCTATATAGATAGATATAACACACACATATATAGATAGATAGCTATCTTGTCTAATTGGTGTTTTCATTACTTATACAATGAATATATATATATATATATATATATATACTTATCACTGTATTCATTTTGGCACTATTCACAATAACCAGGATATGCAAACAACCTGAATATATTCTGACAAATGAATGAAAAGTTACATTATACATATAGATGAAATACTACTCAGTTGTGAAAAATATGAAATTGTGCCATTTTCAACAGTATGCATGGATTTTGAGGGGATTATATTACATGAAATAATCAAAAGAAAAATTCCATATTATTTCACTCATTTGTCAAAGATAATGAAAAAAATCATGTGAACAAACCAAACAAAAATAAACCTATAACTATGATGAAATAATCATACCCAAAATAGAAAGAAGGGAAAACGTATAGTGGTTTGTTGGCAAGGGATAATTAGACATTTGGTGGTGTGTGTGGTGGTATATACATACAGTTGATGAGAAAAAATTGTACACCTGGAGCTTATAGAGAATTGTCAATTAATGTTACCATAATAAAAACAAACAAACAAAAAATAAATATACAGATCAACAGTCAAATGAAGAATTATAAAAGACAACATTCAGAAGTTTCAGAAATATAGGAGTTTTTAATCTGCTGTGTAGTTAGTTGGGCCATCATCTTGTTAAATAGATGTGTTGATTAATCCAGAAGCTCTCCAAATTCCATTCTTTGGGGTTCCATATGAAGATGGCATCATGCAGGTATTACCTTCTAACCAACTCAATCTCTAATACTTCTACCCTTCCTAGAGAATGTATGGCACTGAAAACTCCCAGCTTCTCAACATGACTTAATCTTTCTGGTGACCAGCCCCCATCCAGGAGGTAACCAAGAGTTACCTCATGAGAACAAAAGACATTCCTATCACCCAGAAAATTTGAAGAGAGTTTAGGAGCTTGGTGTCAGATACTCCTCTCAAAGAAAATTAATTACACAGATTCGTGTCAGGAAATAGAGTCATATTTAAGCATTCTAACAAAATATTCTCCCACTGCCACTATTTATAACTGTTTGAAGAACCCAGTATCAAGAACTGGTGGCAGAGACATATAAACATATCGATTTCTTATTTACCATATGTATGTATAAACATACACATACACATGTATATATATGTATATATGTATATATATACATGTATATATATACATATATATACTCCTTACTATCTCGTAACACTGAGTAATAGTTGAGAACTAATGATCAAAGAGCTATTATTTGCACACAGACTTTTGTGTCCAGCTTTGAACTTTACTATCCCTCTCAAAGTACACTTCAAGTTCATATGGAAGCAAGGCCTATTTTAGGATTTTCTGAGATCTAGGTAAATTCCAGGTTCTAAATTTGGCAGTCTATTAGGTGTCAACATCCCTGCCTGTGATTCTGAAAAAAATGCCAGAGAGTAATCTGTCAACCAATAAGTGACCATGTTTGACCTCAGAAGGTTTGTCATATCTAAGAAATAAGGAAGAGAAGTCAAACTGAAGGGTCTACTACACACCACAGGGCAACAGATATGTTTCCATCTCTCCTCTCTGACCAGAAGTTGTCCAAGAATCCTTTAACTGTTAAATGTCTCCTACAGCTCTTCTTCTGCTGAACAATGAAACACCACATAAACCTAAGAGCCATGCCTAATTTTAAGGGGACCAGCCCAAGTTTAAGAGAATAAATACCAGTAAGTCAGAGCCTGGGGAACAAGGAGGCATTCCACAGAAAAACCTAGGGAGGAGAGTGGCCGGGTGAAGGGAAAGGGACAATGCAGAAAGAAATGACAATGTTCAGGGAACAGAGCCAGTTTAGTTATGGCAGCTAAGTAATTTTAAGCTACAAAAGGAATTTTAGGCTTCAAAACTCCAGCTTTCAAATAGTGTTATAATTAGTATTATTTTCAGATTAAAGAAAACACCACTTTTGTGTAACAAATTACCTCCATTTTAAAAGCAAAAATAATATATTTCACTTCATAAAAAAATGCCCAAACGGAAGCATTCTTACATTAATTATTTCAGTCTATTCAAAAAGCATATCCCTGCTTGCTTTTTATTATGCCTTCCAGCTTCTACTTTGAAAAACATGTTAGGAAGCTGGAAGGTATTTTTTTAAATGAAAGGAAAATAGAAAAATAAATAATCTTTGAAGCAATTAGAGCCAAAATACAGAATATATAAATATACATGTACATATTTCTTTATTTGCCCCCTAGATTCAACTCCCCATTTTCTTCCACCTCCCTTTCTTGGCACCAGAACATGAAGTATCTTTCTTTCCATGAGCTTCAACAGCAGGCATGTATTTGCCCCAGAATTGAATCAGATTCTGTTCTGTGGATTGATTAGCAAGAGTTTTCATAAAGGGGGTGGGGTCCCCAGAGGGCAAATACATAATTTTCATAATACATTTCTTTTTTCCCCCCAGCCTAGGAACCTAAGTCTATTTCTGAACCATTTTCTCTGAGAGTAATAATTAGCAGTACATTGCGAGAGACAAAACACCCTCATCATTGCTTTGTGGGGTCTGTAGTTACTCTTGTAAAATTACCAAGAATATAATTTTACTGTGGGAACAAAGAACATATGTAAAGTAAATATTATTACAGGTTTTAGTGGGTTTTTTTGGGGGGGAATAAAATTTTAAATTTGGATATTATATAAAACCATGGGAAGTAGTTCAGAATGGATTCTCTCAACGCTTCCCATCACTCAGTTTACATGACTGAGTAAATGTTTTCAGTTTGTATGAGAAAGACTTGAATGCAGATCTTTCTACATATGGGAAATTGAAGCACTTGAATTGAAAACATTGGAAAATTAAGATGTCCCCTCAGTGGAGTCACAACATATAGAAATCATCTCCAAGGGAAAAACAGATGCACTCACATCATTAGAAGACTTTAATATTGAAATGTTGAATGTGTATATGCAGGAGACTAGGAATAAGAAGGTGAGAATAACTGTGTGATAATATCTTTGTGCTGTGACTGAAATGATAACTATACCTAAGAGGCTTGACTACTTTTACCAGATCGAAAGAATGTGCAGCTCTTAGATGAAATCCAGCCTTACCCAAAGGTCAAACCATTGTAGCAGCACCCAATTTTCTTGACAGTCTGAATTCTGAAAGCATCACTGCTGGGTAACCATTCCTTTCTAGTCACCAATTGTAGATCAACATCAGGTTCACCAGTCTGCATAGGTTTTTTAATTGGTTCTAACAGTTATATAGACACACCAGGCAGGACCAGG
>PVHY01020121.1:0-26091 GCA_004024945.1 Uropsilus gracilis | reverse complement strand
GAAGGAAGGAAGGAAGGAAGGAAGGAAGGAAGGAAGGAAGGAAGGAAGGAAGGAAGGAAGGAAGGAAGGAAGGAAGGAAGGAAGGAAGGAAGGAAGGAAGGAAGGAAGGAAGGAAGGAAGGAAGGAAGGAAGGAAGGAAGGAAAGAAACAAGCAGGTGGGTGCTATTATGCCTAGAATACTTGGCTTTCTTGGTTCTGGTACACTCCAGGTGCTAGAAGGGAAAGCACTAGTTTCTTTTTGTGGTCTTATTGCAGATTTTGCCCCATTTAACTGCAAATGTTTCAGATTTTCTATTTTCTTCCAGACTTTCTAGTTGAGAACTGGGCAACTTAAGTCACAGACTCTGCTTTAGAGAAAAACACCCCAGATCATTTCCACCTCTGCCTCCCAGCAGGAAGTATGGTGAAACAGGACTTGGATGTTTTAGGACCCAGGTATGTCAAAAACACTAGGTCTTTGCCCCAAGCCATAGAAGATCAATCTCATGAATCACTGATTCAGACCCACTTGTGGGCTAGGGGCAGGGAGGGTCCTGTATGCTAGACAAGTGTTGATGTGCCAGGCCCTGGAGGTGATGTCTTACTTTACAGGAGAAGCAACGTGACTTAACCTAAGTGACTTGGGCTTCATCTCCTGCATTCCACGTGGGGTTGCCCCTACGCAGCCTCTGCCCACTGGCAAGGCCCACTGCTCATCGCTGGATGGAGTGTGGCAGCCAAGGACATTTAGTTTAAGAGCATCAGGGGAGCTGGGCACGGTGGCTCATGCCTGTAAGCTTCAGCCTATGAAGTGGCTGGGGCTAGGGATCGCGGTTCAAGTCCCTCCCAGGGCCCGTAGCGAAACCTAGTTCCAAAAAAACAGCTGGGCATGGTGGCGCGCGCCTATAATCCCAACTACCTGGGAAGCTGAGGCTGGGGATTGCTTGAGTCTGTGGTACCCCAGGCAACGAGAGCCTGCGGTTCCACAGGCAAAAATAACAAGACCTAGTCTCAAAAAAAAAAATGAGCATCAGAGCGTCAGGGGAGCAATGCTCCAATGCCCTGGCAAGATGGCGGGGCACCCCTGGAGAAGCATGTTGACTGACTTAAGTCAGCAGAGTCAGCCAGACTCTTTTGTCCCCCAAATAACAGCACCCAGCTAAGGACAACTGCAATGACCTGTCTGCTACCAGAGTATACATGGTGTATTTGAGGCATGAGAGGAAATGGTAGTAGGCAAGGGGAGGGAGTAAGGCTATCTTAACTCCGTGAGGAGATACATATTTAGAACTAAAGCCATTCTTCCCTGGCTGTAAACCCTTTACATGCACCACCACACAAATTCATCCTTCTTGTCATCCCATGCCAGGTTATCTGCTAAGGTTTTCTTTAAACCATTTCTTCTTTTCCCACTACTTTTTGTTTGCAACTTTTATACACAAGTCACACTCCTAGAAAGCACAGAGTTGGAAAGCTTCTTTCCTCATAAACATGTTGCTAAAAAAAAAATAGTTTCATATACAGACTTTCGAGGGGTGAGAGAAGAGGACAGGGAAGGGCTGTTCAGGGAGAGAACTTGAGAGTTGGGGCATGGTGGCACCAAGAGGGAAAGCACACACAGCAGGCAGTTTCCCTTGCCTATGTTGGCCATGCCGTAACTAATTCCACCCCCTCCCCAGTTGACAAGAGGTGGCATTTTTAATTTTAGAAATAACTGGGACAAGAAGTGAGATTCGCTCAACAAATGAGGACTAGGGATGAGCGAACTTGTCCTCCACGGCTGCAGGATTGACAGCTGAGCCAGGAAATCTCCGTTCCAGGACTGGTGGGCTCATGGTGTGTGCTAAATAAGTGATGGTGTAAACAAACCTGAAGGGGGAGAACTGTCAGGAAACAGACTAGGGCAAGGGTAGTAGGAGGACGGGGAAACTTTGTTAAAATAAAATACCTGCTCCTCCCCCCATGCCACTTGAGATGACCAGACTTAGAGGTTCAGTCACCTCCTGATGCTTACAGAAGCAATAGGCTAGAGGTGGGGGAAACCTCTTGTAGCTTATTTCTTCTCAGTTTCTATGGTGATGTCACCTTCTCAGAGACCGACAATGTCCTCCTGCTCACCCTCCTCCTGCCCACACCTCTTCCTGCCCACCCATCCCCTCATCTCCTACCGACCCATATCCTGAGCTCAAGGAAGCCCTGACTTCTGGCATGCCCTGGGTTAGGGGGAGCAGTCTGAAGATAATCAGGAAAACTGAGATAAGGAACAAGAGCCCTGCCAAGGCAGAGGAAGTTCAAGAAATGACCAGAAATGTAAAGGTGGCCCTCAAGAGGGAAACCATTTGTGGGAGATGTGAGGGCGAGTAATGGTGGCCATTTGAAAAGGAAACATGTCTCAGGTCCAGAAACCAGACAACCCCTCCCCCACCCCTCCTGGGACAGCTACGAGGCTCTGGCATTATTGATTTTTCCATCTTCTCTGGGTCAGAGGGGGTATTACCTTGTCCTGACAAATCCTCAGTTGGGGTCAGGCTGTCTCTCCCCAGTCTCTAGGTCTTCTCCCCACCACCAACTCCTACCCCGGGCGCAGCTAGGCCTGCTGCACTGCACTCAGTCCAGGTCATCTGCACCACCGCACCCACGCACGTGGACTTACGCCATTTGGTCTTCAAAAGACGAGGTGTTTAAAAAGACCCTTGAACATGGGGGAGAAAGTGACACAAACAGGAAGAAAAACACTTGTTTGATGGGAGAGTTTCAGGTTTTTTTTTGTTTGTTTTCTGTATTTTCCAAGTTATGTTTTCCGTTAGTTCATTCCTCTGGTCTCCATCTCTCCTGCGCGAATGTGCATGGCCTGCACTCGCTCTCGATTATTTTTTTTTGGTTGTGTTTCAGTTTTTTAAAAGAACTTTGGATTTGCCGTTGGTGGGCAGCGCCAGTCCCAGGGGCCGGACCCCCACATGGCAGGGCTAGGGGCAGGCCCACGGCTGCTGAGAGGATCTCTGTGTTTAAAGCCTTTGAGAATAAGTTACTGCAGTTCCCAGGGTGCAGGGTGGGGATTGGCAGAGGGGTTCCTGGCGGCGGCTTCCCTGGAGTCCAGGCCGCAGGTGCTCCCCTATTTGGGGAGAACAGGGCGGGGGTGGGTGGGGAGAGTGAGCTGGGAGCACTTCTCCCCATGCCAACCTCGAGTTTGGTTAAGAGTTTTGTGGGCTCCCTGCCCACCCCAGGCTCCAAGCTTGGGAGCCAGTTGGGTATTTGGAAAGTCTATGAGCCATATGGCGCTCTGGACAAGGGGATAGGAAGAAGAAGGGGGATGGCAAAGTTTATTTTTCTTCCCCCTTCTTTGTCTTGGGTTTTTCTTTTTCCTTTCTTCGTTTTTTTTTTTTTTTTTTTTTTTTTTTTTTTTTTTTTTTTTTTTTTTTTTTTTTTTTTTCTTTTTCTTTTTTGGTGTTTTCTCAGAGGAACAGCATGAGATAATGTTTGTGTGTCTGTGTGTGTGTTTACAGGAGTCGGGGGAGTTGGGAGAGGTTTGTCGGAAGATGCAGCTAGGGTACATTTCGTGTATGGTGGGGGAGGGGACATGAGTGGGGAATGGGATGACAGAGTAGGTGCGCATGAAGGTGGGGCACAAAGTCTACTAGGAGTTCTGGAGGAAGGTATGCATGTCTGGGGAGAGGGGAGGAGGCAGGACTCTGCTGGAGGTGGGGTGTGTGAGGCCCACTGAGGATGGGAATTGAAAGGTTCCCAAGAGGTGGGCGGAGCCAAGGGTTGGGGTGAGGGATTTGAGCTCCCATCAAACACCCCTTAGGGTGAGAGAGGGAACCCTAAGGCCCTCCCCTCTCCCCCCATCTTGGTTTATCTGTTTATAAAGCTAGAAGTGTAGAGGTAGTAGTAGTTTTTGGGTTGGAGTCCGTGTGAGGTAATCTTGCTTCCTCTTTGGCAAAAGCCACAGCAGCCGTTGCGGCAGTGGCTGCGTTGGTGATGGTGATGGGTGGGCCCCCTGGGGGTGGGGCCGCCTTGCGCCTGTGGGCCGAGGAGCGCAGGTGGGAGGCCAGGGCTTCGCGCCCACTCAGCAGCACCTCACATGCCAGGCAGTGGTAGGTACAGATGGGCACCCTCAGTGGGGGCGGCACGGAGCCCCCAGAGCCCCTCCCAAAGAAGCAGAAGGACCTCTGGTGGGCGGTGGCCGGGGCCTCCCCATCAAACGCCATCTTGCACTGGCGGCACAGGTAGCGGTGGGTCACATCCACGGTGGAGATGCCGGTACTGCCCGTCAGCAGCTCATCAGCCTCCCCGGCCTCCCCCTCCCCTGGAGCGGGCAGTTCAGGAGGTTTTGGGGGTGCTGTGGCAGTGGGCTCGGGGGGCTGGGGTGGTGGCTGAAGGAGGGCATTGGGGAGCAGTCCGATGAGGGTCTGAGGTATCACGGGGTTCATGGGAAATAGCCCCTTCTTCATGCCATAGAGCTGCTGGAAGTAAGCCCCCTGTAATTGGGGGCCAAAGACAGCTGGCTGTGTGGCCCCCCCTGCAGGGGGCAATGGGAAGGGTAGAAATTGGCCCCCCAACAGGGTTGGGACAGTGGCCTTCAATGCTTTGAGGTTCTTGAGGGCGTCAGTAGAGGGGTTGGTGGGGGCTGCAACTGGCTTTCGCTCACCAGAGACCTTGTCCCCAGAGGGCTCAGGAGGCGGGCCCGGGACAGGGTCAGTGGTGGCTGCTGTGGAGGTGTTGGTTTGCTCTGGCACAGGTCTCTGAGGTAAGGGGCAGCCTGGGCCAGCAGTCTGCACCACCGTGGTAGCAGGTAGGACCGAAGTGGTGAGGCCCAGAAGGCCAGAAGAGGCTGCAGAGCCTACGAAGACAAAGAGTGATGAAGGATTAGCCACTACCAGCCACACTCCCCCAGCTAACCCCCAAGCTTCCTGCCCTCCCTTCTCTCCCAAGAGCCTGAAACAAAGGAAGGCCGCAGGAGACGGACTGAAGGTGGAAGAGTGAAGAAGGGAAAATGAAAGCATGTTATTAGAGGGAGATGCCCTCCGAAATCCAGTGGCTCCCAGTCTCCCCACTCACCTGAACTGAAAGGAGCTAAGCTGCCCAGCGGCGGCTGGGCCAGAGCTGGGCCAGGCAAGAGGACAGGGGCCAGGCGAGGCAAGGCTGGGGCTGTCCCCAGAGGCATAGAGGCAGGTGTGGTGGCAGGTGGGGCCTTGGGAGCCAGCGGTGCCTCGGGGGCCGGGGCCGGGGCCGGGGCCAGGTCATAGCACTTGCTTTCACTCTTCAGCTGGGCACGGACAGCTTCCTTGAGCTTGGCCAGGTGCTGGCGGGAGAAGAGATGTCCTCGGCAGGAGACATAGAAATCATACTTGACATCACAGTAGGGGCAGTCAGTGCGCTGGGCTCCTAAGGGGCCCTCACTGCTACCCCCAGCCCCCCCAACTGCTGCCCCCTGCAGTTTGGCCTTCTTTTCCTTGGCACGAGCATTCTGGAACCAGACCTGGATGACTCTCTTGGGCAGCCCAATCTCCTCTCCCAGCACCTCGCACTCCTGCATGGTTGGGGTACGGTAGGCTTCGTAGCAGGCTTTCATGATCTTCAGCTGCAGGCTGCTCATCTGGGTTCTATAGCGCCGCTGCCCCACTCCATCTGGAACCCCAGCCCCACCTCCTGGTCCCCCACCGATCCCTCCAGCCCCAGGGGATTCTGGTTCAGCCAGGCTGGAAGCAGATGAATCACTTAAATCCCCTGCAGATGGACTGCAAGCCTCACTCTCCGGAGAGGCTTTGGAGGGTTCCTCCGAGCCCTCGTCCTCACTGGGTGGAGGCGGGGGTGGGAGTGGTAGCGGTGGCTCTGGGGTTGGGGTGGTGGCCTCTTTCCCAGGTGGTGGGAAAGGCAGAGGTGCAGCAGCAGGGGTGATGGCGGGATAGGGAAAAGCAGGTGCTTCCCTCTTGGGGGCCTCCCTCCCAGTCCCATCCTCCACCTTCCCCAACAAGAGGTTGAACTTGGGGAAGGGTGCAGGGGTGGGTGTGACCGGGGGCTTGGCAGCCGGGTTGGGCACTCCCCCAGACGTGCTTCGGAACTGGCCTTTCCTCTCTCGGGCCCTGGTATTCTGGAACCAGACTTGTACCACACGCTTTTTGAGCCCCACCTCCTCAGAGATGCAGTCCAGCATCTTGCGTGTGGGGTTGGAGTCCTGCATGTACCAGCGGTACAGGACCTCCAGCTGCTCGGGCAGGATGGTGGTACGTAGGCGCTTGTCCCTGGGGGGCTCGCCCTCCCCGCCACCGCCCCCTGCTTCGCTGCCCGTGGGGGACAGACTGCCCTCCTCATGCTTCCTTTTGAGGGGTGGCCCGGGCACTGGGGGAGTGCCTGTCATCAGGGGGTTTCTCTCCCCAAACACCAGCAAGGGCAGATCTAGAAGGTGGGGGGCAGCACTGGGCTGTACTGAAGGCAGGAAGTGCAACCGTCGGTGACTGGTCAGGAGGTCCTGGCTGGGGAAAGACGAGGTGCACTGGTCACAGGTGTGGACCGTGGGCGGCGAGGGAGGGGCTCTCTCTTCGGGCTCCTTGCCGCCTGGCTTTATGGCCTCCACTTGACTTGGCTCTTCCCTGTCTGGAGGTTCTGGTGAAGGGGTCCCAGGCCCTGCTGTAGGTTCCAGGCCCTGTTCTTCCTCTGCCTCTTCCTCCTCCACCTCTTCCTCCTCCTCCCCTCTCTCTATCTCTTCCTCTTCCTCTTCCGGGGGCTGGTCGTCATAGCATTTCTTGAGGTGCCGTACCAACTCAAAGACACAGGAGAAGGCGGCGTGGCAGCGCCTGCAGCCTGAGACGCCCCCAGCGCCGCCTCCACTTGGTGCAGGCCCCCCCTCACTGGCGTTTTTGCGCGCTTTCTGGCGGGCATTCTGGAACCACACTACCACCACACGACTAGCCAGGCCCAAGAGACTGGCGAGCCGCTCTACCTCTCCATCCTTGGGGTAGGCACTGGTCTCAAAGAAGGACTGCAGGGCTTGGGTCTGGAACTCTGTGAACTTGGTTCTGGAGAACCGGCGGCCTGCAGGCACCAGTGGCGTAAGGTTCCCTCGGGAGCTTTCTTCCTCCTCTGGGGGCCAGCGCCCTCCTGCGCGGCTTCGCTCCTCAGGGGCGTGGGTGCCCCCTGCCTCAGGCTCTGGGACCAGGAAGGGGGGGCCCAGTTGGGGTGCAGGTGAGTCCAGAGCCCCGTCGGGAGGCTTGGGTGGCTCCGAAGGGGGGGGATATAGGCTATCATAACTCTTGCGAAACTGAGCCGCGTACCGGCTCAGGGCCTCAAAGGGCAGGAAGCGACGGTGGACGTGCTCCTCGTGGGTCTTGAGGATAAGCATGTTGGAGAAGAGTTTTCCACAGGCCCCACAGGCCAGCTTGTCCCCACCCCCCAGAGCCTCAGGTGGGGGTGGTGTTGGGGGAGGGGGCACAGCCTGCTTCCCTTCGTTGTACTGAATGACCAGCTCAAAGCCAAAGTTTTCGAGCAGGGCTTTGGCTGCGGTGCGGGCCGCCTCATTGGACGTAGGGTGAGGGGGCGGTGAGGCGGGGCCTGCTTCATTCCCCTCTTCTGCCAAGGCAGGTCGCTCCCACTCCTGCTCAGCCAGTTCAGATTTAGGGGGTGGGGGTGGGGGAGGAGGGGTGGCAGCTGGCAGGGATAGCAGGGGCGCAGGCCCAGCCAGTGCCAGCTTGGGTCCCACCTTGAGGTCATGGAGGTAGAAGGGCAGGAGCAGCTGCTGCTGCTGGAGCTTAAGCAGAGACTCGGGCACCAGAGGAAAGGGTGGCAGGACTGGTGGGGTGAAGAGGGGGGCAGGGAATCGGTGCAAGTCCAAGGGAGGTGGGGGAGGGGACAGGAAGGGCAATCCAGATATGAAGCCACTGGGGTCGGGGCCCTTCTTCTCGGTGCCCACCTCCCCCTCGGTCTCGCCTTCCTTGGGATCTTCTTGACTGCGCTCTGGCCCCTCGGCTTTGGCATCGGTCTTGGCCCCCCGTGAGCGAGTCTGGTGCAGAACTGAGCGCATGTGGATCTCCAAGGTGGAGCTCTGGTTGTAGGAGACACGGCAGACCGTGCACTTAAAGGGCTTGTCTGTGGCTGCTGAGGTGGCCGGTGTGGCCCCAGCCTCTCCCCGGGCAGCAGGACCAGAGGGGTCGATGGCAGCCTTCTTCATCTTGTGCAGGTGGGAGACCGAGTTGTAATGGACCAGGAGGATGTTCTTCTGTGTGAAGGACTCTTTACACACAGTGCACTTGTAGGGCCGGGCAGGGTCAAGAAACTTGTCCAGGGCGAAGTTGGTAGTCTTCCGATAGGTCAGAGGGTGGCGAGAGTCGGCTGGAGCTGGCTCTGCAGGCCGGGGCTCCCCGGTGGGTCCCTCTTCCTCTTCAGCCAGGGTGTGGGGAGCAGCCATTTCTTCAGCTTGGGCTTCAGGCTGTGGGGCTGGAGATGGGACTGGAGAAGGAGGTTTGTTGGGGCTTCCCGTGGGCTTATCTGAGGCCTCGGCTGAGGGTGGGGGAGGCTCAGGAAGAGGACTGGGACTGGCTTCTGGGGTCAGATGAGAGCCTTCTAAGGGAGAAAGAAGGGGTGCAATGAAGAGAGAATTTTGCTGAAGGCCGACCCCACCCATTCACCTCTAGGCTGACCCTTCCCTTAACCAAACCTACAGGTCCTTGAAGTACAGGCCCCTTTCCCACCACCTTGAGAGGTCTGCCATCCCCTTCCTTACCTGCTGCCTGCTCTCTGCTGGGTACAGGTTCTGACTGAGGGGGCTCTAGGCCATCCCCCAGAGGGCTCGGGCTGGGTGCCGGCAGCACTTTGGTCATAAAAGTCATCTCTACAGTTGTGGCCTGTAAGGGAAGAAATCCCAGTGACTCCCCACAGTCGTTTGCCGCTGCCACCCCCCCCCACTCCCACCTCCTGACCCTGTGCCATACACCTGTACCCCTGCTCTTTCTGTGCCTCCTCTGGACAAACCTCCCACTAAATGGCTTTTCCCCCAGGGCTGAGGGTCTGGGCTGTCACCTCTCCTGTCTGATAGCCTGGCCCGGCCCTGCTGCTGAACAGCCATCTCAAGACCTAGTGAAAGAAATGCTTTCACCGGCAAGGAGAGGCAGCTCGATGGGCTCGGCTGTGAGGTTACCGCCAATGCCAAAAGCCACCTGCAAGTCTGAAATAGGGCCTCCATCGCCAGAACCCTCCCACCAGGTTCTATGCTTGCCCAGGTATCCCTGCCTTCCCTCCCCTCCGGCCTAGCCAACAGGGGTCCCCAGATGGGTGCTCACCAGCCTATACTCACCACCAGCAGCAGTTTCTCAACACACTCGGGCACCACGTTGTGAAGGTGGCTGAGATGGAAGTGCAGGGCAGGCCGGCCTACCAGCTGCTCCTGGCACAGCGGGCACCTGTATTTGGGTTGCACTGCATGCTGGGATACTGTGTGAGCCCTCACCTGGTCAGACTCAGGGCTCAGGAAGCTGCAGTATGGACAGCAGTACACCTGGGGGCACACGTGGATGGTGGAGGAGGTATCAGAGGAAGGGGGTCCTGCCAGCATTCAGACTTTGGGTTCCTGGATGCAGTACAATCCTCCACTCCCAATCTGGGAGGGGCAAGCCTCACAGGACGGGGTCACCACCAATGGACATAGCCATCATCCTGAAGGCTGGCTCCTCCCTGGCCGGTTTGGGACAAAGGTCTAGGCTTGCCTCCTTCTCTGACTGGCCCACTCCCTCCATCCTGGCCTCTCTGCTGCCCCACTCAGTTCTCCAGCTGACAGAATGGCTCTGTATCTACCACCCCAGATTTAATTTTCTTTTACCCAAACCCCACCAGCCTGTGTATCCTCCCTATGAAATGGCTTTCTTCCTGCTGGCATTCCCTAGTGGACCCAGATGTCCTCTCATTCCTGCCCACTGTCTTTCCCAGGTCCCTCCAGGAATTAAGTGTCTCCTAAACCTAAAGGGGGCCTTCCCAACCTGCCCGTTTAGAAGTCCTCAGAGACCCTGCAGCTCCTGCCTTATTTTTGTTCCTTTTCCCCTTCCCTCTTCCTAAGGTAAATAGACACCACGGTTCCCCCAGCGGCTTGAGAAAGAGCAGACATGGCTGGGTGCATCCCTGCCCACATCTCCAGAGGGGGTGGGGCTGGCGGTGGCCCTGAGCCTAGCTTAGCCACCCGAATGCAGGCATTTCTAGTCTCCCTGCTCCCTTCCTCTCCTGCCGTCTGTGCCACTGGTCCAGGCCTGAAGGTCTGGGCAGGTGTGGCCCTCAAGAATAAAGACGAGGATGCAGATAATTTGGAAAGGGGACAGAAATTAGAGGAAAGGAAGCCCCTACAAGCCACCACTGCAGCAGTTTGAAGGCTACTATAGTCACAATAAATGCACAGTGGCCAGGCATGGTGGCGCATGCCTGTAAGCAGCAGCCTAGGAAGCCGCGGCAGGGACCAGGGATTGCAATTTGCGTCCTGCTCGGGGCAGTGTAGCGAGACCCGGTTCCAAAGAAATAGCTGGGCGTGGTGGCGCGCACCTGTAATCCCAGCTACCTGAGAAGCTGAGGCTGGGAATTGCTTGAGTCTGTGGTACCCCGGGCAACCGTGAGCCTGCGGTTCCACGGGCAAAAATAGCGAGACCTAGTCTCAAAAAACAAAACAATAAATGCACAGTGAGGTCCAGTTGGGAGAGTTCCGAGGTACAGGATGGCACCCTGAGACCAAAGGTAGGGATCCCCTGAGAATCAGCACTGTCAAAGCATGGAGCTCCTCCTGTCCCTGCATAGGTCAGGCAGAGGCCTGAGTTTGGGAGGCTTCTGTATGTGCTGTCTCAGTGAATCCTCTGCTCAGCGACTCTATCCTCAGGAGGGAGGTGCCAGGATGGTGCCACCCAAGTGGGGGGCTTTTCCGTAGATGAACATACCTGTCGTTGTCTTTCTGCCCCTAACAGAATAAAGGGCTGGGCTTCGTTTTTGCCTTTATCATTTCTTCATTTATCTTTTCTCTGCCCACAGTTACTTTCAATCTTTTCTACTATCAATGCAGTTTCTCTCCTCACCGTTCCCTAAATTCCTGCTCTCCTTTCCCGTCACCCTGCTCTGAGCCCCAGGTCCAGTTCCATCCCTGCTTGGGGTATGTGCCTGGATCTCGGTAGGATTTCTTAGAGACCTCGGGCACAAGAATGACCAAATCAGGTCTGCCTTTAGTCTGCGATCACTACTGTAAAGCTGTCCTGATTAGAATGTCAACCTTTACAGTACGAGCAGATCTCAGTAAAAGACCCTCTACAGCTCTTCCCAGGTACCCCAGTTCTGACCGTGGTCTGGTTGGCACTGTCTCCGGGAGGAACCATCTTGTCCTCTGCCTCTTCAGAAGCTGAAGAAGAAAGGGGAAGGGAATGAGAGACCTGACCATCCTCCCCCTTCCTTCCACATGCCCTCCTAGCCTTTAAGGTAACCTGATTTGTAGCTGAGAGCTGCCAGGCTAGAGGCTGGGCTCTGGAGAGAGAGGGAAGCACAGAGTGTACTCAGTGTGGGCATGGCAGGGCTGTCAGGGGAGTGGGTGGCTAGGTTGGGACCTCACAGGGGACAGAAGGACCCCAGCGCCTGTGGCTCTGCCTCTCTGCCCTCTGATGAACTCTCCCATCACTTTGGGTCCTTTTGCTGGGCATCTGGATTCCTGCAAGACTCCTTGGGCATCTCAGAATGTGATGCCTGAGGTTGGGGGCAGGAAGGCAAGGGATGGAGGGCACATAGATCAATGAGCAACTTACCCAGTTGTTCTGTTTTGTTCTGAGCCTCTTTCTCAGGGGCAGGCAGCTCTACTAAGGGGGTGACAGGAACCTTCCCTGTGTAGGATGAGGAGAGAGTTAGCTTGAAAGGATAAAGCATCAGGAAAGAAAGGACACGGGACAAGCAGCCAGGAGAAGATGGATGGATGAATCAACAAGCTGTGAGAAAACAAAACACTGAAAACAAATGCAGAGGAGGAGGGGAACCACAGCGTTTGAACTGGTAAGGCTCACAACACCATCCCTGCTGTCTAGCCCCCACCATTTAAAGATGTAGGAACAAGCCAGGTGTAGAGAACAGAAGCAGGACCTAACTCAGCTCTCGGTCTTTTTTTTTTTCTTTCTTTTCCCTTTTTTTTTTTTTTTTTTTTTGAGACTAGGTCTTGCTATTTTTGCCCGTGGAACTGCAGGCTCATGTTGCCCGGGGTACAATAGACTCAAGCCATCCCCAGCCTCAGCTTCCCGGGTAGCTGGAATTACAGGCGTGTGCCACCACACCCAGCTATTTTTTGGAACTAGGTCTCGCTACGGACCCCAGGCGGGACCCGAACTGTGATCTCTAGCCCCGGCCGCTTCATAGGCTGAAGCTTACAGGCACAAGCCACCATCCCTGGCCCCTCAGCTCTCAGTCTTTACTGATCCAGGAAGCAGGGCGCCCCAGAAGTGCAAGGGTAGGGAGCATTGAAGAGGGAAGGTGAGCAGGAGACAGCAGGCTTTGCTGGGAGAGGAGATTACCACTCAAGTAAGAATTGACAGATGTGTAGGAATTTATTTTCGGTGGCGGCCTAATTAAAGTGTTAAAGTTCCTTAACTCCATTCAGCCCTGCGCCAGGATCGTTAGTTATTGATCTGGGCCCCTCCGGCACTTAACTCCAGCCAGCATATTGGCAATTCAATTAGCACCAGTCAATGCTGCCTGCTCCTGGTTCTCAGCTGCCCGGGCCTTGCCCTCGCCCTCAGGCCCACTGCTGGCCTCTGCAAAGCCAGGGTGCCGTGCCCACTTCTAATGGCCTGGTCCAGGCTCTTCTCCTGCACCTTCTGGATCAGTAGTGCCCAAGATGCCTGTTGCAAGGCTCTAGCTAGTACAACCTCAGCTGCCCAAGGGGGCCCCTAAGCCCAGCCTTCAGGCTGAAGACCTAGGAGACAGGAACAGGTTGGGGGACTGTCAAGGGCTTCTCATCCAGACTGCCTGCAGACCATACCCACAGATCCTGTCTCCTCCTAGCACTCCTGGCCCAACATGCAATGGATTCCTTTTTGTTTCTCTATTTCTCTCCTTCCTGACCAGCTCTGCCTAGCATTTCTGGGTCACTGGTCTCTACTCAGAACCACCGGTGATTCTTGCTCGTCTCCGTTCCTGTCCCTAGTCCTCCACTTAGCAAGCCTCTGCCCCTTTCTGCCTCTTCCTTCCACAACCTCTAGTTCCTTTTTCACTCAGCAGCCCCCATTCTTCCTGAAAACCCTGCTCAGCTCCTTTCCACATACTGTTGATGGCCACAGACTCGGTTCTCCTTCCTTGGTGGAAGTCATCAGCTCCCTGCTTCCCCACCACCACCCTCCTTCCTGCCGAGCCCTTCCTCTCAGTCCCATCCTCCTCACCCGGAGTCCTGAGCTGCCCGTGGCTGAAGCTCAGGATGCTCTGAAGAGCGGAGAGCCCTTCCTCGGCCACTGGGCCGCTCTGCAGCAGCTGCAGCCGCCGTTGGGCCTGGGCATCGCGGTGGGTGGGCGCCCGCAGGTGCTGCAGCACGGCCAGGCGGGAGGGCGTCTCCCAGGCACACAGCAGGCAGCGGAACAGCCCCAGCTCAGGCCCGGTCGGTGCCCCCTCCATCTCCAGCAGAAACTGGAAGCACAAAAAGAGGCTGCTCAGGCCTGGAGCGAAGGACACCTCCAGATTTCAGGAGATTCTTTTGCCGGCCCTACAGCCCTCTCCAACAGTATCCCCTTCCCACCAGTCCTTCCCACCCTTTTGAGACCTAAGCATTTCCTCCCAAACATCTTCTCTTTTTCCCACTAGTCCTGGACTCCCTAGTATGAAATGAAGTTTAGTTCCAGCCTCTTGAATTTCTGCTGAGAGGATGGACTGGCTGGACACCTAACACTCCCTCCGGCCTCAACCCTGAAAACCTAGAGGGTTGGATTGGCTTTGTCAGAGTCCACCACCCTCCGGTCTCTTTCTCCAAGTCCATCTCCAAAGAGTGGCTTGGCCCGGGGCAGGTATGCCGTCCTGCATTTCCCCATCACTTCCTCACTCTGCTCTCTTGCCCATCCTCAGCCCCTTCTCTCCCCAGAAGCCTGTGTTGAATCTTTCAAATTCCCACCCTTCCTGCCCGGCGCTCACCTTATAGATCTGGCTGTTTTCCTCATGGGCCGCGCCACGGGTATGCAGCTGCATCTTCTCCTTGCTGTTGGACTCAAAGTCACAGATGTTGCATCGCAGGTGCAGGGGGGGCACAGACCCATAAGGAGCCCCCTCTCCCAGAGGTACAGGGGCGGGGGTGCCCATGGCCCCACCACCCTCCC
The DNA here is from genome assembly GCA_004024945.1 of Uropsilus gracilis. NCBI lineage: Eukaryota > Metazoa > Chordata > Mammalia > Eulipotyphla > Talpidae > Uropsilus > Uropsilus gracilis. The sequence continues at coordinate 11,824 of PVHY01020121.1, read as the reverse complement.
TCAGGTGGGCTGCAAGCTGATACTTCTGGGCATGCTTGTCCGTCTTGAGGTGGAGCTGGAAGTTGGCCTTCAGCTGGGTGCCATAGCAGCAGAGCTTGCAGCGGTGGGTGTCGCCGGCCACCTCCTTCCACTCGGCCTCTGGGAGGCTGCGGCCCACGCTGCAATGGTAGAGCAGCAGCTCCAGGCTGTCGGTGCTGAAGGCCTGGCACACGAGGCAGCGGAACACCTTTAGGGGTGAGCTGTCTTCCGGGGGTGGGGAGCTGGGCAGGCCGTCAGACAAGGAGCCCAAGAGCTGGCTCTGAGGCAGGTGAGTGTCCGGGGAAAGGCTGCCGGGGGCTAGGGGACAGATACACATTAGTGGTCCGTGGAAGCAAACGGAGCAGGGTCGGGTTGCTCTGCAGGTTAAATTACTTTCAGACCCTAAGAGCAAAAATAGAGGGAATAAAAGCACCTAAGCTTTTATAGGCCAGCAGAGCCTGGAGGCTTACTACTAACCTTGAGCTGAGCTTGAGGCCAGCTAGAGCCAAAGGACTGCAAACACTGAGCAGGGGGCTCCCTGGAGGCCAGGGGTCCACCCAAAGAAATCCTGAACCCCAGTCATGTGAAGAACAGCCTCCTCATACTCCCTGTCTCAGTGGCACTGTGATTAGGCAATGAATTTCAGCTAAGTCCACACTTCTTTGCCCTCTGCTCCTCAGCCAATAAAATGGAACCCCTTTGTTCTCAACCGTCCCTCCCAAGCCTTTATAATCTCATTCCCTTCTTAATTGGGGAAGGAGATTTGTGTTTATCTCCTGTCTCCTTGCCAACTATTCTGCAATAAAGCCTTTTTCTCTTCTAGAATCCTGGCGTCATGGTGTTTCTGTGCATGTCAGGTAGCACCCAGGTGCTGGGTAGCAGCATGGGCAGGGTTGATGGTGACAGTGCTGAGGGAGAGGGCTGGGGTGACCTGAGTGGGGAGGGAGGTGGCCCTTGAGAGAAGGCAGGGACTCAGTTTGGTCCAGTGGAGTGGAAGAGATGGGGGAAGAAAAGGAAAGCCAGGCATGGTGGCGCATGCCTGTAAGTGACAGCTTATGGAGTCGTGGCTGGGACTGGGGATCGCGGTTCGAGTCCGCCCGGGGCAAACCTAGTCCCCCCAAAAATAGCTGGCATAGCTGGGCATGGTGGTGCACACCTGTAATCCCAGCTACCTGGGAAGCTGAGGCTGGGATCACTTGAGTCCAAGTATCCCGGGCAACGTGAGCCTGCAGTTCCATGGGCAAAAATAGTGAGACCTAGTCTCAAAAATAAAAAAAAAAGGGAACCCAGGAGCTTACCAGGTGGGGGGAACTTGCGGGCAGGTGCTCCAAGGTGGTGGAAGCCATTGAGAAGCAGCTGGGCGTCCAGGGGCTTGTCTGGCCTCAGCCCCGGGCTAGGCATGGGAGCCTGAGGCTGCCCAAGGGCCTGTGGTCCGAAATACTGGAAAAGTTCGGGTGGGGTGGCAGGGGCAGCCCCTGCCGGGGGCGGGGGGCCAGGCCCCACTAGCCCAGGTGGAAGTCCGAGTGGCAGCCCCTGGTGCAGCATGAGGACGTTCTGCATGTGCTTCTCGGAGGTCATGTGAATGCGCAGGTTGCGGGAGATGTTGGTCTCGTAGCTGCACACCTTGCACTGCCAGGAGGATTTGGTCTTGGGCTCCTTGTCCCCAGTAGAGGGTGGGAGGGATGCCTCTGGGGGGCTTCCTTGCCCGCCAGGCCCTGCCTGGAAGCCCTGCAGGTTGGCCAGGTGCTTGTCAGACTGCATATGGATGCTGAGGTTACCCTTGGTGGTGGTGGAGTAGTTGCAGACATCGCAGCGGTAGGGCTTGTACCCGCAGTTGTAGCTCTCTCCGCGGGCCAGGCGGGGGTGGGCTCCCCCGGCGCTACAGTAGCTACAGTGACTGTTGCTTTCGGGGTGCTTCTCCCGCATGTGCACGTCCAGGGTCTGCTGGTACTTGTAATGCCAGTTGCACTTGGGACATTTGAGCGTCTTGCAGGAGTTGCGAGAGTGGAGCAGAGACATGTGGCTGGACAGGCTGAGGCCCTGGAAGGCGGCGGGGGCTGGGGTGTAGTCATCAGGCGGGCGGTAGGACTGGGGTGGGTCACTGGGGTCTTCGGGGGAGCCCCCTGGGGCGAGGAGGGTGCCCCCCTCCTTGGAGGCAGGTGAGCTTTGGTTGAGTGGGGGGCAGAGCCCTCCATCCTCTTCTTGCCCCTCAGGGAACCAATCTGGCCCGGCCTCGCCTGCTGCCATTGGCGATTCTTTGGCTTGGGTTGGGCTGGGGTCCCAGGTGGCTGGGGTCATGGTTGGGGAAGGTGGGCTGAGGGCCACGATGTCTCCTGTGGGCAGGACAAGGGCCTGGGCTTCGGCCTCAGGTGTGCGGTCCTCAGTCGGGGCTACAGGAGCCTCCCTGTTCCCCGTGCTGCTGTTGTCAGGGGGTACTTCTAAAAGGGGGTGAGTGGGCAGTTTTGGTTCCAGAAAGCATAGGAGGGCCACGCAGCCCTCTCCCGCCTCCTGGAGCAGCGCCGGGTTGCCTGGTAGGCCCTGGTGTTGAGCAGGGGTTAGCTTCACCCCATGAGACTGTATGTGACCCTTGAAGGCCTGAGGCCTGCTGAAACCCAGGCGGCACAGGAGGCAGAGCCAGAAGAGTGCCCTGTGGTCATGCCCCCCGCTCTCCATGGGGCCATCTTTGGGATCTCCAGGTAGGTTCGGAGCCACCTGGTAGCTCCAGAAGGCTCCATCTCTTTCCTCACAGGCAGCCGGAGATGGCGCTGAGGTATCATGGGACAGAATTTGGTCAGAAGAGCTAAAGCCTTGGATTGGGTCAAAGCCATGTTGGATATGAAGGGTGGTGAGGTGTGCATGGGGTGGGTGGGCAAGGAGGGGTGGGCTGGGCTCTCCCTTGATGCCCGCCTCCCCCCAGGAGAAGCCCTTTGGTAACAGAAGTTCACTGGCCCCTGGCAGAGACAGCGTGGCCACGAGGCAGGCCTCACCACCAGCTGTGAAGAATAAGTGGTTGCTCAGGTCCATGGGAGGAAGCCCTCCTCCTCCCTCCTCCTGCTCCTTGTCTTCTTCTGCCCCCAGGTCCTTTGGAGAGAAGCCACCACAGTCAGGCTCTTGTCCGGCCCCCCGGGTCTCCTTTGGTGGGACGAGGTCACAGCCCGACTCCAGGGGCTGTCCCCCTGGCTCTGAGGGTCTCATGGTCTCAGAGGAGGAGGGGGCAGCAGGGGGATCTTTGGTGACAGGATCAAAGGGGGTGCCGGGGGAGGAGGTGTCCGGAGGTGGGGATGACGATGACGGGGCATTGTGCCCAGGGGAGGGGGTGGAGCCAGCAGTAGAGGATGAGTTAAGGGTGGCCATGGTAGACGGAGGAGTGCTGGGGGTTCATTTCAGCGTGACAGCCAGTCCCCTGTGGGAGAGACAGAGCACAGGCTGTGAGGATGCAGGGAGACTCCCAGTCAGGCAGCTGGCTGGCAGATACTCTACCCAACCATCTTCCCAAAGCATCAGCCTCAGCTTCACTTAGTGTCAAACAGTCTTCAAACTCAACACGCCCAAGTCAAGACTCTATTTGTCCCTAGAACTTGTCCTTCATCTTTCTTATCTCAAAAACTGGTACCATCATTTTCTGGTTACTTAGCTAAAGACCTAAACGTTTCCTCTTGCCCTCATCCATGTACAAGTCAACAACAACCTCTCGAAAGTATCACTTCCTTCCATTTGTCTCCAACTCCAATAGCCCCACCCTGGCCCAAGCCACTAACATAGTTTTCCTGAAGGAATACAGAGGATGCCCCTCTGGCCTGTTTCTACCATTGCACCAAAAATCCAGTCTCCTTCCACCCAGCAGCCAGAACCCTCTTTCTTTTAATTCTCAATTATGGAAAGTGCCTAACATATATAAAAGCAGACCAAATAATATAAGGAACCCCGTTGGCTCCAGCACCTGTTTTCAGTAGTTAGCTACTAACAGCCAACCCAGTTTCCTAAGCCCTTGCTCACTCCTCTCTCCCTCTTTTCCTGTATATATTTCTTTTTTTTTCTTTTTTTTTTTTTTTTGAGACTAGGCCTCGCTATGTTGCCCAGGGTATCATAGGCTCAAATTGCCCAGGTACCGCAGACTCAAGTGATCCCCAGGCTCAGGCTCCCAAGTAGTTGGGATTACAGGCGCCCACCATGGTGCCTGGATGCTTTTTCAAGACCAGGTCTCACTGTGTTGCCCAGGGTGGTCTTGAATCTGCGAACTCAAGCAATGCCAAGCCTCTTGCCTCCCAGTGCTTGGACAACAGATGCACCTCTGTACCCAGCACCTGTATTGTTTTAAAGCAAATTTAAAGTATCATGAAAAGTGTGAAGCATACTATATTTTGCCTAAAATGCACCAGTGATTTCCACTGTGATTAAAAGCAAAACTTCCCTTTGTACCCTCCCAGGGAAGTTAAAACAAAAAAGTAAAAATAAATAATTAAATAATAATAATAATAATTTTTGGGGCATGGTGGCTCGTGCCTGTAAGCTTCTGCCTATGAAGTGGCCGGGGCTAGGGATTGCAGTTCGAGTCCCGCCTGGGGCCCGTAGTGAAACTTAGTTCCAAAAAAATAGCTGGGTGTGGTGGCATGCACCTGTAATCCCAGCTACCTGGGAAGCTGAGGCTGGGGATTGCTTGAGTCTGTGGTACCCTGGGCAACGAAAGCCTGCAGTTCCACAGGCAAATATAGCGAGACCTAGTCTCAAAAAAAAAAAAGTAATAATAATAATAATAATAATAATAATAATAATAATAATTTTTGGGAGTGTTGGGGGGGTGAATCCCTAGGATTACAAAGATGTGAAATTTATATATAAAGAAGTTGAAAAAAAATAAACCGCTTCACTCAAAATAATAATAATAATAATTTTAAAAAGTAATCCAAATTCTTTTCTCTGATCTGCAAAAAGCCCTGTCCCACCTGATGCCTGCTTATTTCTAGCAACTATGCTCCACCTTGCTGGCAGTCCAGCTGGTCTGCTTTCTGTTCTTCAAATAGACCAAGTTCACCCCCACTTTAGGGGTTGGCCTAAGCTGCAGGCCTGGAACACCCTCCCCAAGGATTCTGCATAGTAGCTCTTTATCATTCAGGTTACTGCTTAAATATCAGCCCTTCCAGGAGATCTTCCCTCTCCAGAGAAGCTAGACCAGCCGGGGTTGGAGGTGGGAGGGGGTGGACTTTCTTGGAGATTTAGCACTACCAGATGTTTCCCTGGTTTACTTATTTCTCCCTTCTAGAAAGTAAGTTCTGTAAAAGCAAGAACTCTTATTTATTGCTCAGTCTTTAGCATAGAGAAAGGTGCCCAGAACTAGTCAATGCAAGTCTGCAGAAAGCAAGGAGTCTAGGAAAGGCCCTTGGGTTTACCATACAATAACCCTCAAAGGTATTTTCCTCAGTCAAGTTCCTCTTGCCAGAGGAAAGCCACATTGAATTTCCCTTGACCTACAGGCACCCTACTGTAGGGTTTTCCAGACCTATTTCTGGTGACAAATGAGTGGTACAGATGGGGACTTCCTTCACCAGTTGAAAGACAACAACTTGTATCTGATTAACTTCCTACCCAGAAAAATAAAAAATAATCACAGTAATAACAGTACTAATAGCTGTCAAGGTACAAATACCATGGCTCTGGTACTATGTGAAGTATTTTATATCAATTACAGCTCACAACAACTTTATAGATGAGGCAGCAAAAACACAGAGGAGTTGAGTGAGCTGCTTGGTGGACACACAGCTCCAAGGTAAGGAAACTAAAGGAACTGCTAAAGTACAGAGTTATAGCCCAAAGCTGTGGCCTGGGCTCCTCCTTCCAGCTGGACTGTCCCTCAGGCACAGGTTAGGCAAAAAGCATTTCCAAAGGTCTTAGAAACCAGGATTCTGGGTTTGTTCTCTCCAGCTGACTAGAAGCACTAAGCCTCCCACATGCCTCTATCCATTTCAAATATCTTGACCCCTCACACTCCCCATCGCTTTACCATGTCTTCACCATTCTCTTCAACATCCAGTATGTGCCCCAGTGTGTCCCAAGTGGCCTGCTTTCTCCCCAATTCTTTTTTTTTTTTTTTTTTTTGAGACTAGGTCTTGCTAATTTTAATTTTGCCCATGGAACCATAGGCTCACGTTGCCCGGGGTACCACGGACTCAAGCAATCCCCAGCCTCAGCTTCCCAGGTAGCTGGGATTACAGGCGCAGGCCACCACAACCAACTATTTTTTTGGGACTAGGTCTCGATATGTGCCCCGGCAGAACTCGAACCGTGACCCTGGCCCTGCCTGTGGGTTCCTAGGCTGCCACCTACAGGCATGCACCACCATGCCCGGCCTCTTCCCAATTCTTGATAATTAAATCTTCAGCGCTCAGGCCAGAATGCTTAGGGAGTGAAGGGATAGCCTCTCCTTCCCTGGACCACCCCTAACCTCACCTTTAGATTCCTAGATATGGAATGGGTCTCCAGTCAGGATCCACCTAGCCTGCAGGCCCCCATTCCCACCACCCTCCTCCTTGTGGGGGCTAGCCAGGCGTGAAGTGAAGCTTGAGCCATTAAGGAGCTCCTCGAGGGGCTTGACCAGCATGTCAATGAAAATGCAAATAAGCACCTGGGCCTAAGGAGTAGAGGGAACTGATGGGGTAGAGGTGACTGTGTTGGAGGGGTGTGGGGTGGGAGGTGGGGGGCAGGTTCAAAGGGAAGTAAAGGAATTAGATGAAGGGAGCCTATTTAGATAACCAGACAGCAGAAGCCCTCAAGTTGTGGGAGAAAGGTTTTCCTCCTATGGAATCCCTAGCAGAGATGGGGTGGGGGTAGGGGGGGAGGAAAGCCTGACATTCTACTGTCATACCCTCCCTTCCACCCAGCAGTGGGGCCCACTGACCTTTCATTGTCCCACTTAATGGGAAAACTGAGGCCCAGCCAGGGGCCTTCCTGGGCCCTGTCACTGAGGGATAACCCTTGAGGGTGTTCTCTCTGCTCAACCTGCCTATATCACCTCGACCAGCTCCTTTCAGGCTCTTAACTCTAGACCAAACTTCAGAGGAAGGCTTGGAAGACCCAAATCCCAAACCCTCTCTCCAAGGCTGCTACATCCCAGGACTGGAAAAAGACACAGTGGGTTCCTAGCAGCAAACCAAGAGAGCTTAGCTTGTGGGGAGATCCAGAAAGGGCCTAGGGCAGGTTGGCAGCTGTTTAAAATTGCAAATCTCTTCCCCACCTCCCAACCTACCCCTCCTCCTCTTCAGGAAAGAATTTCAATTGCAAATTTATCTCTGCCTCAGTGCCTCCTCCCCAACCCCCCAACTGCCACCAACTTCCCCTCCTCCTTTCTTCTAGCTTCTCCCATCACCTGCCATTTATTATAAACCTTTAACTGCAGCAATTATTTTCCCCCCTTCCCCCCTTCCATTTCCCTCCTCAATCTTTCCCCCTCCCTCTCAGAATCTCTGTGTCCCTTTCTTTGCCCTTTCTACCTTGACCTCCATTTTCATCTCTTTCTGGAGATGGTGTAGAAACAGCTGACAGGCCTAGAAGTCATCACCCACCTACCATTCCCAGTTCACAACGCATTCTCCCTCAGATCACTGCCATCCCTCCTTCAGTCCTGGTTCTCCTTAAGGACGTCTCCCCTTCCTCGGGGCACATCTTAGCTGTGGTGAAAGGGAAAAGGCCAAGGCCACCTCTCAAAGATCCTGGTATCTGGCCTCTGAGGAGGAAAACAGGAAGATGGCGGATCAGGTGGAGGGTGAAGTAGGAGACAGTCGAAAGGAAAGACTTATGTAAAGTCAAGGATTGGGGGTCTCCAGTAGAGGGGTTAGGGGAGATGGAGCAGACAGTGGCAGCAGTGTGATTAGAGCAGAGATTGATGAGAAGGGGCGCCACAGACGGCAGAGAGAGTCAATAAAACCAGAGGATCACATTAGAGGCGACAGAGAGAGCTTTAAATTACAAGGCTGCTGCCACTGAGGGGGATGGGAGGCAGGCCAGAGCCAAAGGAGGGTGGAGAGCTCTGAGGGTGGAGGCATCCCGAGAGACACATCTTCCAGCTCCGAGGTAGCCCTCAGTCTCCAGAGCGCCTGTGCTGCCCCTTCATTCCATTCTCCCTCAGGCTTACTTCCCTAGAAAGGGGAGTTGTAGAGAAAGGGGACGCGGAGCAAAATGTACTGAAAAATGCAAGAGCTACTTTTTTTGGTATAGCCCACTTCCTCCTTTCAGACCCAGGTCTCTGGTTACACCTCAGGATGAGAAGGGAAGGAGAGATGTGCCACCTTCAAAGCTCAGCTAGGGAGGTGCTGCCCCACACAAGCACATTAGCTGAACTGCAAGTCCTCCACCTTCAAGACAGAAAGAATTCCTACTTCCGGCTATGGTACCCGGTCCAGGGGATGGATACATATACTCAGAACAGAAAGAAGTCAGTCGGCTTCAAGACAGACAGGAGCCAGAAAGCAACCAAGAGAGATGCTGAGAAACAAAATGGCCCGTATGTGACTGAGAAGCTGGAAAGGTCCGCTCTGAGATTGATCCTGCATGCCAGTGAGGACAGGGAGAGTACAGGGACCTATGAATTTGAGAGCCACAGGGGACAAGGGCAAGGGGGCACCAAAGAAATAAGGGCTGAAGGAGACTCTGAGCCCCTTAGCTTTGCTGGGCTGCAGGCTCCATCTGGCTGGTGAAACTGGGCCACAGTTGGCCAGGGGTATTCCCTCCCGTGCACCCAGCTAGAGTAGGACCCTCCCTTGGGTAGCACCCTTTCCCACCTCTGGTGAGTCAGGAGAGAAACACTACTGCTCCCTAGTGGCTATAGAGGGAATCTCAGCAAGGAGAGACAGGCCTAGCAAGGAGAACAAGCTTTCTGCTCTAAGTTCCCTTTCTTAAAACAAAAAAAAACCTGTGTCCCAAAACAGATGAATGGATGAAAAAGATGTGGTATATATACACAATGGAATATTACTCATCAATTAAAAATGACAAATTAGATGAATTTATGATCACATGGACGCATCTAGAAGAAATCATATTAGCAGAAACAAGTCAAGAAGATAAAGACAGACACAAAACGGATTCACTACTATGTGGGACTTGGGAAAGAAACAAAAAGCTATGAAGAAAAGTAAAAAAAAAGCTAACAACCAAATTGAAGGACACAACTCACAACTGGGGGGGGACAGAGGGGGAAGGGTGGGGGGGGTGAATCCTGGGGATTACAAGGATGTGAAATTTATATATAAATAAATTATTTGCTTTTAAAAAAAACCCTGACTCCAAGTTCCCTTTCTTAAGACAAAAAAACCTAAATCCCTCTCCCATTCCTACTCCTACTCTCTTACCCCAACGGCAGGGGAGAGACTTTTCCAGAAAGGTTTGCTGCGGGCTTTAACACATTTGCTTAATATTTGCATTCGCTGATTTCTTCCTCTAGCTTTTCAAACATTTTTGCCTTTAGATTTGCCAATTGTTCTATCTTTCCTTTTCCTCTAACTCCAAGCCAATATTTAGGATATTTTCTTTTCCTCTCTGAAATTCTTGCCTAAGGCACTGCTCTCTCCCACACTCACTTTGCCTTTCTTCCCCTTTGTCTCAACCTGTTGCTTTCTGGAGGAGGGAGGGGTATGTGGAAGAGAAACCGGAAAGATGGAGAGGGAATTGCCAAAAGGGGAATTGTTTCGTATACACAGCAAATAAACTCTGACTAGATGACTAACTCCATGTTTTAATAGAGCAGAAGAACATGGGCTCTGGGTTCATGCAGACCAAGCGCTGCCCTGGCACCATGCTCTGCCACCTTGGTAAGACTGCACTTACCTGTGCAGTCTCAGTTCCCTTACCTGCAGAAATGAGAATAATGGTACTTTCCTGCCCTGGCTGTCGTGGCCTCTCCCTGCACTTAAAGACTTGAATAAATAACAAGTGAAAGTGCACATTCTGGGTGTCCCCGGTCTTGGCATTGCCACATAGGACAGTGTCTGTTAAATTGCCTGAAATCTCTCCTGCCTCACCCCTTCTAGACCATGCCTCATTACCCTAATCTCTGCCATTTTCAACAGAGGGCAGATTCTTCAGTGGACAAGATTTAGATCTATTCTTGCCATGGCAGAGTTCTCTCTAGTAATTGCTCTTTGTAACTGATGCCCCTACAAACACCTGATTATCCCAGAGCAGAGACTAGAGGTTCTGCCCAGGCCTGGGTGCAGATGCAGGCTCACATCTGGATCAAAACTACTACAGCCTCTCCCTGAATTTAACTCTGTCTCCTATGCTTCTAAACCTTATCTTCTACATATATATATATATATATATATTTTTTTTTTTTTTTGAGATTAGGTCTTGCTATATTTGCCCATGGAACCGCAGGCTCACATTGCCCTGGGTACCACAGACTTAAGCAATCCCCAGCCTCAGCTTCCCAGGTAGCTGGGATTACAGGAGCACGCCACCATACCACACCTACTTTTTTGGAACTAAGGTCTCGCTGTGTTGCCCTGGTGGGACTCGAATCGCAATCCCTGCTCCCAGCAGTGGCTTCCTAGGCTGCCGCTTAAAGGCATGCGCCACTATGCCAGGGCCTCTTCTATATTTAAAAGTAATTTCTCTATTTTAATTCCATCTCTCTTAGACCTCGTCTTTCCCTACCCCCTTACAAAAATCTAGGGAGCACTTATTTGTGCCAGATAAATTTCTGCTCTAAAGAGAGACTCCATTTGAATACTATGACTGTTTAAGTACTATTATAACAACAAATAATCAACCTTTAAATGGTTTTCATGCATTTACGATGGCAAGGAATGATGCTGACAGGTAGGAAAAGAAGTATAATAGAGAGTAAAATAAAAAGAGACAGCTAAGGCACAGAAGAAGATGATGAAAAGAGGGAAAAGAAGCAGTAAGGGGTGGGTGGGAGGTGGATTCTGACCTGTACTGGTAATCAGTGAATCTCATTTGGTATCAGACTGAGCTGGTGATCAGTTCCCAGTGAGGAGACAGAACATGGAGGCTTGTCTTATGCTTTCTAGGATGCTTAAAGTGGGCATGAGGTATTTAGGTGAGGTTTGAGGAGCAAGGAGTAGCAGAGAAGAAGAAGATGGGGGTGGGCAGGGAGTAGCCAGGGGCAGAAGGGAAGCTGTGGCTAAAGTCACAACTAGTGAGTTGAGTAAACACCCATATTTGCATGGCTTTGTCGGGGCATCCAGGTGCTGCAGGGTGTCAGCAGCTGGAGGGCCCTGGGTCCTGAGAGGAGTGGGGCCTCTTGCCTGTACATCTCCCTCCATTACTGGGCATGTGTTAGGCCAGCTGCATGGAGCTGGATGATCTTGTAGGCATGCTGGAGAGATTAAGGCAGAGACAGGCACACAAAGCCAGCTCCAAACCCTTTTTTCTGTATAAACACTTGGAAGTGAGGGGCAGGGAGTTGTGTCCCTGAATTCAGATTTAGGATCCTATCTGATCCTGGAATGGGAGACTTCTATAGATCTTTGATCCCACTGAGCTTGTAAGGACTTGCATGCATTTTTTTCCTATAATTGTTTAAAAGCCACCGGGCACGGTGGCCCATGCCTGTAAGCTTCACCCTATGAAGCGGCTGGGACTAGGAATCGCAGTTCGAATCCCGCTCGGGGCAACACAGTGAGACCTAGTCCCAAAAAATAGCTGGGCATGGTGGTGCGCGCCTGTAATCCCAGCTACCTGGGAAGCTGAGGCTGGGGACTGCTTGAGTCCGTAGTACCCCAGGCAACGTGAGCCTGTGGTTCCATGGGCAAAATTAGCGAGACCTAGTCTCAAAAAAAAAAAAAAAAAA
>PVHY01020120.1:0-26129 GCA_004024945.1 Uropsilus gracilis | reverse complement strand
TTCCTCTTTGGAGAAGTGTCTTTTTAGTTCTTCTCCCTATTTTTTGATTGGGCTTTTTGTTTTGCTTTTGTTTAGTTGTGTGAGTTCCTTGTGGATCTTCGTTATTAAACCCTTATCACTCATGTGGAGAGCAGATTTTTTCCCATTCGGTTGGGCATCTTTTAGTTTTTTCTGTTGTCTCTTTTGCTGTACAGAAGCTTTTCAGTTTGATGTAGTCCCATCTGTTTATGTTTTCCTTCATTTTTTTTGCCATCTGTAGATGTTTCAATATTCTGCTTTAAAGCATTACATATTATAATCTGCTTTCACATAATATATTACAAATTCTTTATGATAACTTGGCTATTATTAGTAGGGATGTAATGAACCTGGATTTATGTGTACCTTTTCTAATTAGTGTTTTGTATTTTTCAGGTAAATATTCAGAAGTAGAATAATTGGATTGAATGGAATTTCTGCTTTTAATTGTTTGAGGTACCCCATACTGTTTTCCATAATGGTTATATGAATTTACTTTTCCATCAGCAATACACCAGGGTTTCCTTTTCTTCACATCCTCTCCAAATTTTATATATATGTTGACTTTTTGATAATAGTCCTCTGGCTACTGTAATTTTGATTTGCGTTTAACACATCTTTTCAAGTGCCCATTTACTTTTGTGTATTTTCCGTGGTGAAATATCTGTTTACACTCTCTGCCCATTTAAAAATTTGTGTTGCATGTTTTTGTGTTGTTAAGTTGTATGAGCTGTTATATATTTTGTAGGTATTAATCCCTTTCATGATATGTGACTTGCAAAAATCTCCCTTTTAGTAGGCTGTCTTTTCATTGTAAAGATGGTCTCTTTTGTTACAAACAAGCTCTTGATGTAGTTCTATTTGTTTAGATTCTCTTGTTTCTCCTGCTGTTTTAAATAAAAACATAGATATCACTAGGACCTAGGTCAAAGAGTTTATTATCTGTACCTTTATGTGTTTTGTAGTTTGGAGATTCATATTTAAATCTTAATTGCTTTGAATTATTTTCATGTGTTATGTAAAATAGTGATCTGGTTTCATTCCTTTGCATATGCCTGTCAAGTTTTTCCAGAATTATTCATTGAAGAGCAAATTTCTCTGTTGTATGATCTAAACTCCTTTGTCATGAATTTGTTTTCATAAACGTGTGACTTTCTAAACTCAGTTCTATTCCATTGATCAGTTTTTATTCCAATGTTAAATTAATTTGATCATGATAGCTTTATACTTTGAATTCAGGGAGTGTACCTCCCTCTCTCCATATATTTAGATTCCTTAAGGTCTTTTGTTATTCCATACAAATTTATAATTTTTTGTTATATTTCTGTAAATGCTGTTGGGATCTTAATAGAGACTACATTGAATTTATATATTACTACTTTATGTAAGATGGTTATTTTGACAATAATAATAATTCTAATCCATGAGTATGAATTCCATTTCTTTGTTTCTTGGTCAGATCTTTCATGAGCATCTCCTGATTTTTAATGTACAGGTGCTTGACTTCCTTAGTAGTATTTATTCCAAGGTAGTTTATTTTTTTTGATGCAATCATATATTCTTTTTCAACAACTTTTTCTACTTGTTCTTTATTTGTATATAGAAATAAAACAGATATTGTAATCCATATTTAATGTATGTGTTTTATGTAAGAGTTTTTTTTGTAAACTCTAGAATCTTCTGCATGTAATATTATGTCATGCACATATAGTGACAATTTTACTTCTAATATTCCAACCTACTTCTAATTTGTTGTTCTTAACTGTTCTGGCCAAGACTTCTAAACAATGTTAAATAATTGTGATGAATGGGTATCTTTTTCTTGTTCCTTATCTTAGAGGAAATGCCTTCAGTTTTCCCCCAAAGAGTAAGATGCTATCTATTGGTTTTCCATATGTAATCTTTTTTTTTGAGACTAGGTCTCACTATTTTTGCCCATGGAAACACAGGCTTACATTGCTGGGGTACCACAGACTCAAACAATCCCCAGCCTCAGCTTCCCAGGTAGCTGGGATTACAGGTGCGTGCCCAGCTACTTTTTGGAACTAGGTCTCTCTGAGTTGCCCTGAGCAGGACTCGAACCGCAATCCCTAGCCCCAGCCACTTCATAGGCTAAAGCTTACAGGCATGAGCCACCATGCCTGGCTTCCACATGTAATCTGAAGGCATATTCTGTCTATTCCCATTTTCTTGTGAGTTTTTGTCATACATGGGTGCTGAATTTTATCAAGTGTTTTTTATGTATTTTGAGGTGAACATATAATTTGTATCCTTCATTGTATTGATTTAGTGAATCACATTCATGGATTTAAATAATCTCTGTAATAAACCCTACTTTTTTTTTTTATCTTAATACATTGTTGAGTTCAGTTTGCTTATGTTTTTTAACAAAGTTCATTTAGATGTTGGCATGTAGTTTTCATTTTTTGGTGCTGTTTGACTCATTTTTATTATTTCCCATTGCCAAAATTTGCTAATAGATTTGAGAGTTTTTTATATTCATTTTGTCAAACCAATTAATATTGTAAATTTGTTCTCCTGGAAGCAGGCATCTGTTTTCACCAACAGGATGGGTTCCTATTACTTTTCAGAAAACATTCAACAAAGTAAAATTTTCCTAATTTGATTAATGGCATGTATTGTCTCATTTTAATTTTAATTTTTCCTTACAGAGAAGATATATTTTTACTATATTCATTGGCCATTTGCACTATTTCTTTAAGGAATCACCTAAATCTTATCTTTTGATATTTTAAACATGGTTAAAAGTATATATATTAAGTCTGGTTCTGCCATTCACTTATTCACTAGTTGTCCTACTTTCATAAGTTACTTAGCTTCTCTGAACTTCACTGTCTAAATATGGAAAAAATAATTGTGATTGTTTCCTTGCCATGCTATGCAAGTTGGCAAAGGATCTAGACTGGAATTTACCTCATATCTACAATGTTGTCCTTGCCTTTAGTATGGTCCAGAAGAGTTGAAATATAAAGGAAAAAAAAATCACCCTGAGACTGTGGTAGGGAATATATAAGAAAACTTATGTAAAGTACATAGCACAACACCTCAGGTAGAGTAAGTGATAATAAATGGGAGCTCCTATCATTATTGTTAGACTTAATATTCCAGTCTGTTTTTCTCCTCCATACCTTGACATCAGGTAGTCAAGTTATGGTGGAATAGTTTCATACTACCCCCACATAATTTTCAGAACTGATTCTTCCTATAGAAGAGTGGCTACTGTTGCCTGTGTGCTAAATTGTAACTTAACAAAGATGTCATTTCATCTATTTCTGTCTCACAGGTATTTCATTACACACGGTTTCTCTATATCTAGAAATATTCTTGCTATATTTTATTTAGTTACATGGGGAATACTTAGGAAAAAGCAGAATTGCATTTATCCATAAATAACCAAGAGATGGCCTTCTTTTGAAGGAAAGAGCTCTTAGGGGACTGATAACTGATGGTATTTTCTTTGCCCCTTCAGATATCTTTAAGAGAGATTCCTCTGGAGAGATACATGATAAAGTATGAATAAAAAGGAAAAACAAAATCCAAAGACACACCAAACGTGCCTTGTAATGTAAGTCACGGAATTCAAATTCATGAAATCAAATGTTTCATTAAAGTATTTTCCTCTCCCTATTGCCAACACCCACTTAATTTCATTGTGTTGGTTTGTTGGGGTTTCTAGAGGTCTCAGTTTAATTTTAGACTTTGCTATGGACCCAATCAGCAGAAAAGAAAACCCAGAAAAAAGATTGCTTCAATTTCACTAATTATATTTATTGAGGCTTGTTGAGACAGTGGTCAAACTTCCCTTTGGGAAATGCTTACTTGATGGGAAATTTAACATTTAATGTCGACTTTCCTAAATTAACATAACTATGACTGGAATAATTTTTCTTTTTTATCATTCTTTGCCATGCTTTACTTAGTCACTAAATGCTGTCTGCTCTGAGCAACCTTGATAGATGAGGCAAAGTGCTTGTAAATAACAGATATATTGGTAGAGCATACCAACGAAAAGGAAATGCATCTTTGCCACTGCAATGTAACTGGAACAGATGTCTGAATATTTAAAACATGGTTGATAATGTAAATTAAGATTTTGGTCATTAGAATAAATAAAAATTTCTGCCTAATCACCTAATCAATTTATGATGTGGTAGAAAACAGTGTCATTTATTTACATGGTGGCCCTGTTGACAAGTCACCAACCATCTGGAGGAAAAAACATTCCTCTCCAATTAATTGTTTTGATATTTACAAAATATACAATGTGGAAATATTTGTGTTCAGGAAGAGTAATAAACTCACCAATCAAGTAATACTGACTAACATAGAAAATATAAATTTATAATAGTCCAGAAAATAGTACCAAAATAAGCCTATGTTGTTTGTTTCATTGATTAGTAGACTTATATATAACATGAATGGTTTTAAAGAAGATTTAAGAGTGTACTAGACACATTCAAATACCAAGATAAGATGACTTTTTACAAGTGAGGAAATTAGGTTAAGGGGAAGGATAATGTCTGAAGGGACAATGAAACTTTGAACAAGATGTACATATTAAAATCATGAGCAATTTTTAGCCAGAGGTGGGTCACAGATTTAACAATACGCTTTTTAGCAGTCAATAAATTGAGGGAAATATGGTTAGTTACATGACCCACTATGTTCACAGATTAAAAGCAAAGATGCTTGTTGAATTATGACTACTGCTGAAATGAGACTAGAGAGCATTTTCCCCAACTGATCCTTATGAGAAGATACAGATTGTTTTACCTCCAGAGATAACCTTATACCAAATACAGGGAGTTGTTTCACAGGAGAGTTTTTTAAGTTCTCATTTATGTAGGAGCAAAGTGTCATGTTAATGTACAAGTCCCAGACCTGCACAATGAGCATGGAGTCTGTTAAGAGTGTTAATGTAGGGTCCAGGGTCCTGAGACCATCAGAAGGTGGGTTGTGTGGAATGGGGAGTAATTCAACTTTGCCTGGGAGTGTGATTACTGTTTACTAAAAAAGGGATTTAAATGGTACCAAAAGCAGAGTAGAAATAACCAAGGCAGATAGCATGATATGCTATTTTGTTACAAACTAAATTATAATGTATCCATTTTTCTTCAATTTTTCTTTATTTCAGATAAAGAATTTTTCAAAATAACACTTATCCCTATTTGAAATTTTAGAAGTAATGCACGCTAATTTTAGAACATTAACAAGTGAAAAAGTATAATATAAATATACAGAAAAAATAAAATATTCCTAATATATAAATAGTATAGTCTTATATTTTCTTCCAGTTTGTATAGTACATATGTATATACATATTTTAAAATTAATATAGTGCTGTATGTATGATTTTGCATCCTTTTTGTATGATACTACGTTTTCCTACAATTGTCTCTTGAAGACTTTGTTTGCATTCCTTGAATACTATTTATTTTCTTTCTTTTTTTTTTTTTTTTTTGAGACTAGGTCTCACTATTTTTGCCCATGGAACTGCAGGCTCTCGCTGCCTGTGGTACCACAGACTCAAGCAATCCCCAGTCTCAGCTTCCCAGGTAGCTGGGATTACAGGCGCACATCACCATACCCAGCTATTTTTTTTTTGGTACTAGGTCTCGCTACAGGTCCCAGACGGACTCAAACCGCGATTCTTAGCCCCGGCTGCTTCGTAGGCTGAAGCTTACAGGCATGAGCCACCGTGCCCGGCTCATACTATTTATTTTCATTGAAGTAATTTGTATTATAATACTCTTTAGGTTTCAGGAATAAATCATTAAAAATCAACATTTGTATACACTACATTAAATTTACCACTAAAAGTGCAATTCTATCATGTTCTGAGAAGTTGGTCCATTTTACCCTGCCCCCTTTTCTATGTAGTAACTACTAACTAATCTTTATGGTCTAAAAGTTTATTTTTATTTATTTAATTTATCTGCTTGTTTTCCCTATATACCACATATAAGAAAAATCTTACAGTATTTTTCTTTTTCTTTTTTTAATTTTACTGAAAACAGTACACTTTAGATCAATCCATGCTTTTGTAAAGAAGGATTCTCTATTATTGTGGAGTAGTAGTCCATTGTGTATATTCCATAATTTTTGTAATACAATCATTTGTCGATGGACATCAAATTTATTTTCAACTCTTGGTTATAGTAAATAATGCTATAATAAACAAGAAGATGTATATATCGCTTTGAATTAGTGTTCCTGTGAATTTCAGGTAACTACCTAGAAGTGGCATACCTAGATTGTATATAAAATTTCCATACAGATTTTTGGAGGCAGCTTCCTTGGTCCTCCCACATCACAGTCTAGGGATTTCCACTGTTTTGTTCCCTTCCTTTTCTCTGTTATAACCATTTTCTCATATCTGTTCTTCTAAATAAATTTGTCTCTTTCTGTTTTAAAAAAAATTTGGGGGCAGGACTTTTCATTTTCCATTTTCATTATTTTCCATAATGACTACACAAATTTATATTCCCACCAACAGTATACAAGGGTTCCAACATCTTCTCTAAAACTTGTTGTTTCTTATTTTTTGGATAAAAATCATTTTACAGATATAAGGTAAAAATCTCCTTGTTTTGAGGTATATTTCCCTATAATAAGAGATGATGAACATCTTTTTATGTACCTGTTGGCCATTTGAATACTTTCTTTAAAGAAATGTCTATTAAAGTTCTCTGCTTATATTTTAATTAGGTTGTTTATTGTTGTTGAGTATTATGAATTCTTTGTATATTTTAAATATTCACCCCTTGCTGAATGTTTGATATGCAAATATCTTCTCTCAATTAGCGGATGTGTCTTTTGTTTTGATGGAAAGTTCTTTGTGCAAAATTTCTTTAGTTTGAGATAGTCCCATTTGTTTACATTTATTTTTTATTGGAGTTTATTCCCTAAACACATTTCTAAAGCCAGTATCAAATAGGCTTTCTTCTATGTATTTTATGTTTTCAATTTTTACATTCTTAATCCAATTTGAATTCATTTTTATGGTATTACTTAGTCTAATTTTTTTTTTTTTTTGCACATGGCTGTCAAGATTTCCTGCCACCATTTGTTAAATACTTACTTACTTGCTCCATTATATGTATCTGTTTATTTATCATGAATTAGTTGTCCATATATGTGTAGTTTTGTTTCTGAACTTTCATTTCTATTCTATTGATGTAGTGTTTCAAATCCATTGCCATACTGTTTTGATTACTATTGTTTTTAGTGTAGTTTGAAGTTGTAAAGTATGATATGTACATTTTTGTTCATTTTTTCTCAGAAGTGTTTTTGCTTTTTGGCAAAATTTGGTTTTTGTATTTCCAAACAGATTTCATGATTATTTTGGTTTCAGTTTTGTGAGTAATATCATGAGGATTTTGACAAGGATTGCACTGGATCTATATTGCTTTGACAAGGATTGCACTGGACCTATATTGCTTTAGGTAAAATAGCTATTTCAGTAATGTTATTTGTTTTAATCCATAACATGAAATACTCTTCTATTGCTTTGTGACTTCTCCTTAAAGACTTTAAATAACTGCATATGAATTTTGCAGTCATTTTATTTTTTCCAATTTTCCCCTAAATTATAAGTGTACTTCAGTAAATGATCTTATGTATAACTCTGCATTTCTCTATTTCCTGATTATACGTTTTCTGCATGCATAATTATTGACTCAAAGACTAAACATTTTCAAAACATTTGATAACTTGTCAACTTTGCATATTTTATTTTATATAAACTTTTTACTTATGTCTATATTTACTTTTTTTTTAACCTGAGAATTTATTTTTTCCTTATAACAATTCAAAGGCAGTAAATAAGCAAAACCATTTTTTTTTTGTAGAAGAGAAAACTTACTTATAGAGCAGTCAGGTTTACTCAAAATCACAGGAAGTTTATTTATATTTTCCTTAAATTGAACTATAGTTTCTTTTTGTGCATTCTGCATGAGTAGAAATTACAATTATATTAAAAAAAATATTTTCTTTCTACATGAAAATCACCATATGGTTCAGTGTTAGTTTTGGTGCTCATTATTATTGTTATCTTGACTTCTAAAAAAGAAAAGTTATAGATGAATTGTAAAGCACCCCTTGGGGAAATGCTTAACAGAGATATAATTTTTTCTCTGCAAAAAATTATTATATATTATTAAGGTGATCATACAAAAGCAACAATTTCTGTCAATACTGGCCTGAAACCTAGCACATTTCGAGCAAATTGTTGAATGGCAGTAATGATGGAAATGTCATTTGGCAAGCCCAGTTGCCGATAATTCTTATTTAAAAAACTGGTGAAGTCAGGCAGATGCATGAATGGCTCAGCTAAATAGACATTTTCACCTCAAACATTGCATTATCACAGCAAAAACTCTTCCTTTGCATTCATGTAATCCCACAACTTTCATTTTACTTTTTATGTGAATTTTTATTTTAATTTTTATGTGAAATGTTTCTTCACATAAAGAAACATTTGCTTCTTGGACATAATCAAATAAACATTTGAAAGAAACATTTGCTTCTTAGACATAACCAAAACTTATGAAATAGCAGTGTCCGAAAAACACTACATGTCCACTTCTAATGCTTTCTTCAATTCTTGGTCAAAAATAGTTACTTCCTGTGATATCTGCCTGGTTCATCAAAATATGAAAGATTAGAATTCTGCTCAGAATTTGAGAATGTAAACAGTGAAGTTCATTCCTACTGCTTTCAAACACAAAAGACTTAAAAAAATAGCACTATGAATTTTGTTTTTTGGGACAAGTGACACTGTAGATGAGGACTAAGACATTAAATGTGGTAGTGTGATTCATAAAGTCTTGATCCATCAGAAATATAACACCTTGGGATAAAGCATGTTGCCATCCAGAGAATTTGGGAAGTAGTTGCATGCAGTTTTAGAAGTCTGTCAGAATAGAGTTTTTCTTTTAGTCTTTTATGCTAATTTATTCCTATCAGACAAATTTGTTATCTATACAAATTTAATTGTAAACAATATATTTTAATAGTTAACTAGCACTTAGCAAAACATCAGTAAGTAAAGCATATGAAAATAGAAAAATCCATTTGGACTATCTCTTTGGTCATGTGTAAAATACAGTGCTTCTCTGTAGCACACTTAGAGTCCTGCAGTCCATGGAAGGAACTCATCAGAGCAAGGCTGGGCATCTGGGCCCATTACAGCGGAGTCATGTTTGGTATATCTTTGCAGAAAGAGTTGCTACCGAACCTGGTGATGCCAACACAGTAAACAGCAAAAACTGTTCTGTTCCTCTAGGTGTGATGGGTGCACTGGAAGTTTGTGAAGTGCACTGTTTGTTTATGCTTCAGGTCTCAGAGCAGGGCAATCAATGTTATGCATGTGTGTTGATGTTTTACCCAGTTCTGAAAAAGCGTACTTTGTCCTCTCAGCAGATTTCACTTTCTCCAGTCAAGTCTAGTATTTCATATCTGGGCAAATTCACATTTACATTAATTATGTCCTGGATATATATTGATCCTTGTGGGAGTCAAAGTAATGTTTTGTTTGCAAGCTTCATTTTGAAAACTTTCAACCCTCTGTTTTTAAGGTAATATAAAGATGATTTTGCTGTTCTTAAGTACTTTAGAATCTTCTAATATCATTTTCTACTTTCTGATTTGACTCGTTCTTATTACTATGCATTTATTGCAACTATTGTCAAAAGGCATGTCAAATTAACATAAAATTTCTAAGTATATATAATGTGTCCAGAGTTTGCTAGGCATTGAAAAGAAGGTTGCTGCCTTTGAGAAATGTTGATATAATTAATGGGATTTAAAAAATGTATATCTACAATACTAATTGGAAACTCACTTATAATCAAATGCTTTTTTTTTTTTTTTTTTTTTTTTTAGACTAGGTCTTGCTATTTTTGTCCATGGAACAAACATTTTTTCCAGGTTTACGTTGCCTGGGGTACAACGGACTCAAGCGATCCCCAGCCTCAGCTGCCCAGGTAGCTGGGATTACAAACGCAAGTTACCACGCCCAGCTATTTTTTGGGGGACTAGGTCTCGCTATGTTGCCCCAGGTGGGACTCGAATCGTAATCCCCAGTCCCAGCCATGACTCCATAAGCTGTCGCTTACAGACACGCGCTACTGTGCGCAGCTCAAAAACTGTATTATGTACATACTTTAAGATTTTAAGAATTTAGAGATTGTAAGGTGAGTGGAGCATATTAGAACGAACATGCTGTTGGTGTTAAAAGCAAAGTATGTGGGTGAAGAAATCAGATGAGTAGAGTGGGGTAAGACTATCAGGAGTATTTATAGAACTGTGGGATAAAATACAAATGGAGTTGGAAAGGTCTTCAATACCAAGGTAAGAGACATTGTTTTAAAAATAGTAGGGATATATTATAGAGTCTGAATTAGGAAGAGAACATAATGACTTTAGAGAGATTTATATGACAGTGATGTTTAGAGGTAATTTATAGAGGGAAATGTAGAGGCAACGTGAAATTAAAAAAAAAATCATTGTTCATCAATTCTATGGTCTTCCTAAGAATACTTAATTTGCCATTTGCTTTAATTGTATATTGAACTTTAAGGTTCTTTAAGGTTTAAAGAGGTTTATTGCTTTAGCTTGTATGTTTCAGAGGGTGATGTTTAAAATTATTGCTTTAATTATTGATTGAGATTGTCAATAATAATGATTTCCAAGTTGATCTGCAATATTCCATGCTTAACAACCTTAAAGCAATTTTATAATTTTATCACTACATTCTAAAGAATCTTCTAAGCAGATGTTCTACACTTGGTTTGTGAGTAGATTTCTAGAACTATTAAATTATATATGAATAGGCTAAACTTGCTAAATCTTGTGACTTAACACTATAACACCATTTATTTCTGGTAAATGTTTATTTGTGCTGAATGTCTATTGTGAATGATTATGGTGACTCATTGCAGTCACTTATGTCATTGTGTGCTTCCATCCTTGCCAAGACAGGAGAAGAGGAACTTGGCAAATTTTACTGTTTGTTAAAGCTAGTGGGATACTTGCAATTTTCAGTCACATTTTGTTGACCAAAGGAAATAATCTAACTTCAAAGTGGAAGGGAGATGCTAGACCATCATTTGCCCAAAATAAGAGAACAGGGCATTTTCAAACATCCACAGAGGCATATCAAGGTCTCATGAGCATAGGTCTAGAAAGACCTATTAAATGGAAGTATTTTACAGAGAAGTATTTCATCCACTGCTTAGGTCTGTAGGCACATAGGCCCAGAGCAAATTAGAATTTTAATATAAATCGACAAGGTGACCTACGGCATGAATAGAGTCAATTTGAAGAGAGATTATAAAAACTTCTTGTCATGGAAATTTAGTATTCTCACAGTTGAGTATAAAAAAATAAGTAATTTTTACATTGTGAAACTTATATATAAATAATCATAAGATTGATTATGTAAATACATGCTATTTATTTGTGGACCTTAGATCTTATATATTACTTAATTAACAACTGAGAGGTCAGTGATCCATGGTAGTGGGCCTGTGGTGACTATGGTTCTCTGTGTATTTAGCAAATATTGTGAATGATCTTTGAGAGCATAGTATGTAGGTTTTTAAAGTTTGAGTCAGAGTACTAGATGCCACAATTAACTTTATAAATTTATTCCAAAATTTTTCATTATGTGCAACATACATTATCTGATGTACTTTGATTTTTAAAATCCTCATGAAATGTCCCTTTCATTTAATGAAATTAAAGTGTGGTCCATAGGGGCTGATAGAGAAGACAAACCATGTGGTAGACCAAGGGGTTATACATACTCATCTGCATTTCTCTTTGGCAATGTTGGTCATGAGATTTCTAATCAGTTCTATGTGGGTATACTTCCTGTGTCCTCAGGAGTAGCTGCTTATCAGAGGTCCTTGGAACCAACTGCAAACAAACATAGTACTCAAGTTGGAGCTTAAGCCAATGGATCTGAAGTATAAACTTATTTCAGCAGTTGTTTGCCCATACCTATATAGTTGTATTACAAAATATGACCTATTTCTTTGCTTTACTTGGGTCACCTTAAGACATTTGTTTAGATTTTAGATTTTAGGTTTTGAGATTAAAGTCACTAAGAATTATTGTTTAGAATGGAGGGAAAACCTGTACCTTTGAGATGACACAGGTGCAACTGTATTATTGTTCTAACATCAGTAAATCAATATTAATGCCATGAGTCACTCTATTTTGTTAGCAATAATTATACTGGAAATGCATGTAATTGTTATGAGTTAATAGCTGGCAATTACACTATTATTGTAATAATAAATATTAGAAGATAATTAGATGTCAAATATCAGCAAGAAGCAGAAAAAATTGTAAGTGAATAGATACTAAGAATGTCAAAAGAAGGGTGTTTGAATGGGAAATTTTAAGTATCTATTTCTATTCTTTAGTTAGTATCTGCCTAAAAGTGATCTTCAGAGTTCTGAGTAATCAGTAGATACAAACCTATCCAAAACCCTTGAAAAGTGAAAAAATACCAGTAATACCAAATGTAACACTAACTTGCTACATTATGTTATGTGGAAGCTGTTCAGCTTTATCCACTGTTACCCCAATATTTTATATTCTTGATAAAGAGTTCAGGAAAATTATGTTTTCCAGAATTGTTTCATTAACTTTGAAAAGGTTTTATAGGTACACTTTTCACAAGAACTGACCGTCAGTAGCAGCGACCAAATAATATATATGTGTGTGTATACATGGTATGTGCACATACATGGCTAAATGAGGATGAAGCTTTCTCATCAAGTTTTTAAGAATTATAAGAATTATAAGCAATTATAAGAATTATAAGAATTGCTTTTCTCCTT
This sequence comes from Uropsilus gracilis, assembly GCA_004024945.1. Classification (NCBI taxonomy): domain Eukaryota; kingdom Metazoa; phylum Chordata; class Mammalia; order Eulipotyphla; family Talpidae; genus Uropsilus; species Uropsilus gracilis. The sequence continues at coordinate 13,236 of PVHY01020120.1, read as the reverse complement.
GACATTTCACACTGCCAAGTTTTTCAGTTTATTTTGATAGGCTTCAGGTAGGCAGTGCAGCTTGATCTTTGGCCTCACTTGTCATTTCCAGTTCACCACCTCAAGATTCTACTACCTATGATCTCATCTCTTACTCTCTACTTAGTCCTCTCTCAGTACTCTTCATCCTCCTGTAATATAGGTTGTTTTTTTGGTGTTAATATGTATAGACATTGTAATCAATATCCTGACTTAATGCAAAAGAACAACTTATCAATTTTGAAAAAAGCAACCATTTGTTAATGAAGATACTGGTAGATGCATGTGAATCAGGGATTGATAAAAATCTGCTTGTGTGAGAAGCCCTTACCCAATTAAAACTAACAGGTGATTCTGACAACTTGCTTCTTTATCTTTGCCATTCTAAACTCCGATTTTATAGGGAGAACTCAACTTCTATGTTGAGTTTCTGGTTGAGATTCATCCCTTCTGTTGTACTATTCCCTTGAGAATTAATGTTGCCATATGTTGAGATTTTCCATCTGCCATTATTAGCTTTGGAACCCAGCTTCTATATTTGGGGTTTCCCCAGGTCTTTGATCCTCCCCTCTCACTGGTCAGGGATCTCACCTATCTGGGCAAGGCACTGGCAGGGGCTAGCAGGAGGTTGGGAGGCCTCTGGTCACTCTTGCTTCTCTCTGACATGGGTCTGGGATTCTTATCAGTCTGCAGTCTGCACAGGTCCTGATAGAGATCTTGTGGGAGTTAACAAGGCCCTTCCCAGTCCTGGAAGGCACTGGCTGGATCTTGTGGGAGGTGAGGAGGCTGCTGCTATTCTGGGTGGGGGCTGGCAGTGTCTGGTCACTCTGTCATCCTCCCCAATATGGATAGGGGGTCTCACCCATCTGGTGGTGATCAGTGAGTTTCATGAAGGTCAGGAGATCTCTCCTGGTTTTAGTGGGGGCTGATGGGGTCTTGTGAAAGGTTGTAAGCCCTGTACTCTTGAGTTCATTTTCATAGTTTTTCTCTTGTTTGTCAAGTTCATTATTATCTTTTTGCCCCTATACTTTTCACAAATACAACTTGTGGCAAAATATGAAGAAAAAAGAACTCTATGTCAGAAACTTACATTTCTCTTAGATTTATGTCTTATTATTCTACCATCTAATTTCCTTTGGGAATATCATGATTTGTATAGGCACTGAATATATAAGCAATTTTCTGATTTTTATTTGGCACTGTGATATTTGTTGCACACTTTAGGAAACCTTCATATTTAGGAATAGCGCTGATCATCTAAAAAAATAATATTTATATCCTTAAACCTTTTTTAATCTAAATTTTGAACTGTTCTTTTTTAAAGAGTAATATTCTTTAATTATTGAGGTACAAAATCAACCGCTGTGAATTAAAAGGAGTATTGTGGGTAATATCATTATGATTAACTGAATCTGAGTTTTACATATTTGTGTTTTTGAATTTTTTTGGGGGGGTTTGTAATATTTCTAATTAAATAATAAGATTACATTATGGAAACCTAGAAGAACATGAGAAATCATCTAATATTTTAATCTTCTTCTTGACTGTGAATCCCCTTCCCCAAGTTGTGCCCATTAGAATTATTCTATTTACACTGAGATTACCTTTACCTTGGATTCATGGATTGTTTAGCGTATGTATAGTGTGGTAGGGAGGAGATAGGAATAAATGTCTTGATTTTAAAGGTTTTTTTTTAGGTGGTTGGGTTTGGATATGCAAAGAAAGAAAAATTATTTACTCTTTCAGTTCAAAGTAAGCTGTACACATTCAACATATTCAGATAAAAAGTCAGAGACAATATATCTGGTATTTACCTGAAAACACACACTCCTGTAGGAGATCACTGGGCTTCAACCTAGTAAAGGTTATTTGGATGCAGGGGGATAATTCCTCCTCCCCTCTGTGTTCTTTTTAGGCTGGTTGAGTAATCAAAACAGCATCAGATGGGGTTAGCAGAGAAAAAAGATCAATTTAATAAGGTGAACATGGGGAATGGCTTGATTATGCCTATCCCAGTTTCGGTGGGGGAGAACCGGGTTTAAATCCTAAAGTAAGGCATGGGATTTGAGCCAGGGCACCAAGGGAAGAGGGTAAGAGGGGGAGGACTTCAGATGAGGATGGGATGATTTTATATTTACTGAAAGTCAATATAGGATATAGGACATTTCCATGGAAAAGCCAAGACCTGGATAATATCCTCTAATATTAATTCTTCTAGGTAGTAAATGGGAGCAGCAATTGCTACTTTGATTAGGGGAAATGTAAAAGGTGCTTCTTAAACTCCAGGGCCTTCTTTGTTCTCAACCCAAAATAACCTGCTTACCAAAGCAAATGTCTTGAGGAGACCAGTACAGAGAATCTTTGGGAGTTAAGTTCTGGGAATTTTAGAATGATCTGTGTTAAGCAAGCACTTTTAAGGTCAAGTCATTGCACAGCAGACTTTTAAAAATAACTGAAGCAAGAGGTGAGTAAACCTGCACACTGCTTTTTTTAAGTATTAAATCCTTATCCTATATTTTAGTAAAGGTTCAAATGTCTCCTGATACTTAGTGACACTTTTGTTGGTTTCCGCAGGTTAAAGCAGATGTGATGAAGAAAGAGAACATAGGACAGGTCCTAATCACAAGTATTTACCTGGACATGAGTAGAGATAATATCACTGCAAATAAAACCTGATCCTTGTGAAAGAATTCAAGGCTATCCACAGAGACATGGTTCAAATCAGGACCCAAATTAACACAAAGTAAACATAGATTTTCTGGTTAATTCATTAGAAATATTTAGAGGACACTGAACAAGAAATATTTTCTAGGAACAATGGGTAACTGCCTGCAGTGTTGTGCCAGAAAAAAAAAAGTTCTTGAACTAAGACCCATCAATAATCCAATTACCCGTGGGTCAGTAGACTTTGATTTCTATCTCTTACAAAGTTCTCCTTGGACTGGCTTCAGTCTACATCTCCAGCATTTTACTCTCAGATTCCTATTTTCAATCTTAATTTAGACCAGTGATCTTCATCCATTTTTCTCAGAGACTGTCTTTCACCACAAAGCTTTTATCCACATTCTGCCTGACAATTTGCTCTAGATCAGGAAAGACCTGCTTTGTTGACTTAGGTAAAGCCACATTATTAGGGAGTTGTAAATAACTTTAGATGAATTATAGATTGCTGTCCTGCTCTATTTGAAGTTCAAGATGAAGCATACATTGTAAGGTGGTGGTTTCTCTACAGAAACCCCTCCTCACCCGTGGTTTAACTACTGAAGCAGCAGCAGTTCAACAGCCAAAGTTCCAGCAAATTAACTTCTAAAAGTCCCAAGAGCTTAACTGTCCTAAAGCCCAAGTTCTTTGCTGCTCAAAGTCCCAGAACTTATTGCCAAAATCCCAGACTGACCCCTGTTTCCCACTATCCTTTGCTCAGGTAGACTCCACCTTCTTCCCCTGAGTTGGTTTGAATGCCACCCACTGGCTTGCAGATTGTTCCTCACTGTTCCACTTACACTGCCAATGAGAGAGTAAATGAACAAATAGTTATTTTTACGTATTAGAAAATTATAAAGCAACAAAAACATATTGTTCTTAGTATAACATATATTAATAGGGGTGAGTTTTTGTATTTAATTTCTGAAAAATTTTTAGAGCAATTTAAAGTCCACAATAGAATTAAGAAGATGGCACAGTGATTTACCACATCTATTGACTTTACACAGGTACAGCATTACTCTCTAGAATGTTGCAATTCATTACCAAAGATGAACTTATATTGATATGTCATAATTATCAGAATTCGAGTTTACCTTAGGTTTCAATGTTAGTGTTTTGCATTCTATAGGCTTGAAGTAACATGTGGTGGCATATTTTCAGCCATCAGAGTATCTTCACTAGCCTAAAAATTCTCTATGTCCTGCCTATTCATATCCCCCACCCCAGAAGCATTGATATTTTCATTGTCTCTATAGTCTAATTACATAAATCTTAGTGAAATAATATTAAGGGATAACTCCTAAAAATTACACACAAAATGGTACCATTTTTATAAGTCAAAAGCAGTTCGAATATGGTAAAATCATAAGGAATATATGTAGATGCATATGCTCACATAAAAACAATCTAGGGAACGAGGAACCTGAGATTCAAGAGAAGATTAATAGTAATGGAAGAAGTCTAGAGATTGGGCCATGTTAGGACCATGGATTTGTTGTAGGCTAATATCAGGAAAATTAAAGCTCTGGCTGTAGGTAGTAGATTTACAACTACTTATTGTACTATTAAAACTAACCAAATAATTACAAGTGGGGAAGAAAAGAACAAGATCAAAGATAACTCACAGCATTACCCATTGCTGCTGGTTGGGCAAAACGATCTAACTCAAGCCCATTTGATGATAAAATATTGACTATCTTATTTCATTTATTGAATACTGTACTGAAAATGGAACTCCATAATTCCAAATTTGAAGTTTCTACTGGATGTATCATCTTCACACCATCATAAAGTCAAAATCAAAGTTAAACCTTCATAAGTTTAGAAGTGGTAGCATGTTAGATTTGTTTTATTTTATTTTTTCAGGCTTAAAACATATATTAAAGAGAATTAGGATACAAGATATCAGTATGCAAATTAGGATACAACAGATATCAATATGACAAATATTACAAATTTTAAAACTTTAAGACAACTTGAAATTTGGATACAATAATAGAAGTAGCAAATGGGGATGTTCTCCAATATCCTAGTTAGGAGATTTTTTAAAAAATAATTTTTAAAATTTTTTTGTGGGAAGAAAGCAAGTCACATAGACAGGTATACATATTACAATACCATAATTATGAAATTATAACCATGCAAAATAGTGTATTATATACTGATGTGTGATTTAAAAGTTTCAAATACAACTGGAATGGCAAACATCAAATCCAGTGTGCTGATTATTATTTCTGGGAATGTATAATGGGGAATAGGATACAAGAGATAGATGCACAGAGAATATCATCTATCTCTGTGATGGTTATTCTTTTTATTTTAATTTAATTAAAAAATTTGCATATATATGTGTATTTGTATTTACATTATTGCATTATTGTCTACCCCGCAGCTTTCCCACTTCGCTAACTAACACCTGTTAATCATCCTGATCTTTTGTGCCCTTCGACTGCCCCGCCTTCTTCCCCCTCCTCCTCTCTTGTTCTATTGTTCAGTCCCATTGGTTGTTTTTATTTTTTCTGATTTGTTTGTTTTTCCCTATATCCATCATATAAGTGAGACCATCCTGTATTTCTCTTTTTCTTTTTGGCTTATTTCTGCTGATATGAATCTTTCTAGTTACATCCATGTTGCTGCAAATGATATGTGTTTGTCCTCCTTGATTGATGCATAGTATACTCCATCGTGTATATGTACCACATCTTTTTTAGCCAATTGTCTGTTTGGGGGCATTTGGCTTGTTTCCAAATCATGGCAATTGTAAACAGAGCTGCAAAACATAGGTAACATGTTAGATTTAAACCAAACTTCTAGAGTTGTAGAAACTTAGGACCCAAGATGGCAGATTAGAAGATACCTGGAATCTTTCTTCCATGCATAGACCCAGCAGGCTGACCAGCAAGGAAGCAACTGCATTTGGAAGAGAACATGCTTGAAGATTGGTGCCTCCATAAGGAGAAGAGATTAGGACCACCAGAAAGCATAAGGGATCCTAAGAACTGATTCTGTCAGGAATGATACTGGGGTACTGGGAAAACCACCCAACCCTCTCCTGCTAGGCTCTTGGGGTGCTTCCTCACTTTCATTGATTGGAATGGAATTCATCTTGCTGATTAATAACTTAAGAAACTTTTCATTCAAAGTCTTATTTGTATTCTTAATTACCTGTATGGGAAGTAAAATATATTTATTACATTCCCAAATGAATCTTAGTTAATATAATATGCCTGTTTATCTAAGTTTAGTGATTAGAATTGTGATATTATCTGTGTATTTCAGGATGAACAGCATTTAGATATTTTAGATCTAGGTAAGAGTCCTGTTTCAAAAATAGGTGAATAATAGCCTTAATTCTTTAGTTTGTTTTATGTTCAGCCATAGCCTGAGAGTACAGCCTAATAAATGAGAATGGACCTTCTGAATAAAATACTTTTTTTTTTTTTTGAGTAAAGCAAGCCTTAGGATTTTGTCTGTCTTCTGACTACTACTTGATAAATAGCCCTGCAAACTGCCTGGGCAGAAGAAAGAGTAAAACTGCATTTCTTTAACTACTCAGAGACCATAAAATTTGGATGTGTTCTTTGGGTTGATCCTAAAGTTGTAATATCCTTCAAGTTCTGAATGACTCACAAATGCATACTGTAACCTTAGATTTGTACACTCTGATCTACCTTTAGCCAAATGGCTTGATTGCTTTTTAAATTGCTTTTTCATGACTCCAGCACAACTAAATACCATTTTGTTCTTTGTGGCATCTCAAAGAAATAGACTGTGTCAATATATGCAACAGATGAACTGTGGAATTGAAACAATTACTCAATAACTGAAGATAATAAAAATGTCTATTGAGTTATCTGGATATCTAGAAAGAGAAGGCCTTTCTGTTGTATGAATTATTAAAATGAGTTTTAAAATCTTTAATTATGTTTGGTGTGTATAAACACAGTCAAACATTCACACCATACCTTGTTTAGTCTTGTTTTCAAATATCATTCCTTGCTTTCTGGCCACCTTTCCTTCTTCATCGAATTTAATTTGTTGTAAGCTAAAAAACTTTGATCCCCCCCCCCACCATCTTAGATTCTATCCAACATGTTTACTGGATTTTTAACTTAAACTTCATTTTAATTTAACTACCTCAAGGATTCATTTAATATTTTATACTCACTTGAACAATAAATTAATTGGGAAATAAATTAAATGATAAAACTCAAAGGGAAAAAAAAGCATGGAAAATGTAGACTGTTTACTCGGCACCTAGTTTGTGCAGGACTTTTTACATGAGTTATTTAACGTTATCTTCATAATGTCTCTCTGAGATAGGTGTCATTATTATTATACTGAAAGATTAGAGCCACTCAGAACAGATATTTAAACCTATAACCTTGTTTTTAGAACAGTCTACACTCTCAAACCCTAATCTATAACCCAAACAGCCTTTTGAATTTATGAGAGGTAATGAAACTGATTTAAAAATGTAACTGACAGAACTGGCCTGTCGAATCATTTTCTTGAGAGGTTCTTGTTTTGTTATCATTCACTTATTCCAACATTTCCACAACAGTGATTAAATAACCCTTCTGTATTAGCAAATGTGAGAGATTTGTGACAACATGGATGGAACTAGAGGGGATGATGCAAAGTGAATAAATCTGGAGAGGAAAGACATATACTGGATTTGTGGACTGTAAAGAAACAAGACAAAGGAACAGAAAAAACAAATCAGAACAAACCCCTGAAACCTGACTGCAGAACTGAGAATACCAGAAAAGGGGAGGAGTCTGAAAACAAAATACTGAAGAGGGCCCACTGGGCTCTGTTATAGGATTATCGATGTTTTGGTGGTGAGATTGGTGTGATAGCATACATTTGTAGAGGTGTGACCCTATACCCCTAAATCACGTTCAATGTTGTAAACTGAAGTTACCTCAATAAATGTAATTTAATTAAAAAATTATTTGGTTTTGCAGAATGGAACTTAGTGTTTGCCTAGCAGATTGTCATGAAAAGAAACACTAACTTTTGCTCTTTTAAAGGATGGAAAGATATGAGTAACTAATCTCAGGTGTCTCTTGCTAAAACAGGATGTCTTGGTATCTTATGTTAGCAGGAGTCTAATTACTCATACAGAATTTACCCTATCAACAACTAAATGCTATTGAGCTATTTGAGATAATATTAAGAACTGGTGGTCAGAAGACCACTATATTTTAAGTTTTCTTCTTTTGTGTCTTAGAGTTAGATTAATTATCAATTCTGCACTGAAAAAAGACAGCAGAAAGTTGTCTTAATAAATAATCTGGTCCTGTTTACCCGACAATAGATACTGGAGCATTTCGGGAAAGGCTTAATCACAGGACCATGATGTATTAATTTCTAAATGTGAGAGTTAGTGCAATTCTGAAAAACATGACTAGAATCTTGGCTTAAAAATACTGATTCTGTTCAGGTTGAAGAGAGTTAATTAGTACATGACTAGTTGTCATACTAAAATATAAGGTTTGAACTAACTTTTTAAAAAATAGTGGAGTAACTACAGAAGAAGAAAAATGATGGGTGGGTATAAATTACATAGGAGAATTTGGAAGGTGTTTGTCTTGGCACATGTATGTATGCAGTCTTAGTGTTTAAATCTTGTCCTTGAACCTATAGGTAGTTTTCACATCCACCTCAAGTATTAGTTGATTTTCTTGGGTGTTTGCTTAATAATATGGTAAATATTAAGTGAAATGAGCTCATCCTTGCTTGCAGTCTGTCCAAAGAGAGTTGCTCTTGAGTATTCTTAGTTTTAAAAGTTCAATGTAGTTTCACATTAACAAAATCTACCCCTCCCTCCCTCCCTTTTAAAGTCAAATCTTACAGCGTATGGTTTTTATATAATTGGAAGATTTTAATTGAGAGGTCTTTGTAACTTAGAGTTGTAAGTGGTTTAGTGCAAAATCTGTATAATATTAAAGAAAGCAAAGAGTTGAAAACAATTGAAGATGGTCATGGAAAGTGAGGAGAGCAGAGTTAGGGGTTATTAAAGAAGACATTGTCTTTACCATGTTCAGGAGCAAAGCCTTAACTAGAAAGGGTTGAAATAACCTCTTGTACTCTCTAGCTTGTGTATTTTATATTGGAATTCTTCTTAACATAACTGTAGACATCAAAGAGTGATAGTAATTATAGCAATTATTCACCGTGTTCTCTATAACAGGCAGTTTTAAAGTTCTTTGCTGAAAGATCCTGTGAGTTAAGGTCCAGTGTTATCTCCACAGGGATAATATGGAGATACTGAGACACAGGAAAGTAAATTTCAAAGAGCATGCAAATTCATGGATTCACTGTTAGAATTTGGTCATTAATTTTAAAGCTTTTATTTGTAGCCTCTAAACTTTATGAAGTCGAAAATGTTTTCATTTAGTTTTTCTCAGTGTGCCTTATGTGCAGGTCATCCTATTAAGAAATTCCATGATTTCTGTTTAATTCTTGACTTTTATTTTCACTGCCATGCCCTTTTCTGCTTGCTTACTAGCTCAGCTCTTTTTTCTGTTGGTCAGTCACAAGGGAGAGAATGGGTCTTCCCGATCCTGGGAGGGCATGTGATGTGACACTAGCAGATTTCACAGCAGAGCAGCACGTCAGCATCTTCACAGGCAAGTTCCTGGGGTCCTCCTCTCATGAATAGTAATGTGACCTTCTCATCTGAATCAAAGATGTGCACATGATCCTAGATAATCCTGTTTCTTTATCTTTATTCCCTACTCAGATTATCAGGTTTGAATTTTATTATGGGAGTACAGTAAATAAAACTTGCAAAAATCTTTTGGATGGTATAGCTTCTGGGAGTAAAAGTGAAATATGCAGCAAGAGTGAACATTCTTAGCATAACCGATAAGACACATGATGATTCTTTCCAGGGTCAAAATCTCTATCCGAAATAGAGTTAAGATCAAAACCTAAAACATTTTGCATAACCTACTCACATTTTCAGGAATGAGGAAATTCTATAACATTTATATGTGAGAAATTCATCAATGTATGTGCTTAGAAATCTCTAATGAGACTGTAAATACTGCTTATGTACAGTGTAATTGTTTGGATTTGGAAGAAAAAGAAGGATTACCTACAGACCCCTCTTACAGATGGTGCATGGACAGAGTATGGATATAGTTATATGCTATTCAGGCTACAACTTGAATGGGTTCACGTTTTCATCAAGACATTGAGTCATCCAAAGTCTATGATTGAAAGAATAGCAAATTCATTTAGAGAAAGTGTGTACTGTCACATTCACTTGGTGATTTCCTTTATTTTGAGACTTCTTGGTGGGAAAGAGCAATGACCTATGTAAGAGATATGTTCATTTGATTACCTACTCTCCCCTTTTCAGAACTTTTGTGAAGATGGTGTTCTGGTAACTTCAGCATTTTAGCACTTTTAAATTGATGACATCTCATGTTTCTGCAGGGGGGACACTCTCGAAAGCTACTCGGAACTCTGAAGCTCATGGGCACTGTTGGAAAAGTAAAAATTTTGCCTCCGAGGTGGTGGTGGGGAGATGGGGTAGGAGAGCATCACTTAAACAAAGATGAGAAGACTCTCTGTAGGGTAAGTTCCTCCCAGTAGTAAGTTGAAGAGAAGAAACACCAATGGTGGAAAGATATCTAGGTTGGTGATTGAGGTTTTGTTGCAATTCGCCAAGAGAAAATAAAGCAGTTCCTTTTGTGAGCCCTCTTAAAAAAGTGATAATGATCTGCTTATTTCAAAGGTTTGTTGTGAGGATCAAATGGGTTGGTACTTTGTGATGAGAGTATTGAATTATGTTCTCATTATATTCCATATACTGAGCACTTCAGGGGATGAAATATGACTAAAACTTGTACTTTCACCTCATGCTAATCAGGTAGATGAAATAGACACCTAAATAAATGCAACTAATAGATTGAAAAAACCTGTAAATTGTTTTATGTAAATTCAAAGAGGTTTTCAACATTTAAGACAGGAAGTCTCCAGAACAATGGCTCTCAAATCAGTATGTGCACTAGAATTATCAGGGAGCTTTTAAAATATAACAGCCAGGCCCTGGATTCACAAATTTTTATTTAATTAGTCTGATAGAATCAATCTCTTGTCATCGTACATTCTCATTAAAAAGAACAGTGCCCCAGGTGTTTCTAGTTTATTGCTCCTCAAACTTGAACATCATCAGATTCACTTAGAGGGCTTGTTAAACTCATTTTTGGCCCCACACCAAGATATTCTCATTCACTACTTCTAGGGACAGGATGAAAATTTACACATCTCATCAGTTCTCTAGTAATACAGTTGGCAGACCATACTGTATATTCACATGAATTTGATTTTACTATTAATACTGTGTATGTAGTCCTACCTTATTTATCAATACACTAATTTAAATGCTTATTTTCTCAGACTGAAGAAAGCAGATGATGCAAATCCCCATGCTTTGGTCAAGTAGTAGGAATTAGTTTCAGTCTTGGAAAAATCTACATCTTGTGACCAAGTGAAAGCAGTATAACTGGATCAAAGAGAAACTTGTTGACACAAAAATGTCTCCATAACCAAGGATGTTTGCTAGTTTGAAATTACCATATAGGATGAAAAGGCATTATTTAGGGGATGCCAGATAAACAGAAATGTTTTTAACAAAAGCAGATGTTGAAAGGATGTTTTAGATTAGGAAAGGAACTCAGGTTTCTTTTCTCTGTAAATATCTCCCTAAGCAATGGAATGAAGGATTCACCTTTCCAAATCCTTGGGTATCAGAATAGATAAAGCAACATAGCATAATTTTCAAAAATAGAACCCTATTAAACTTTCACAGCCCATGTAAGATACCAGTGAGAAAATGTGCAAAATTGATCATGTCTTTATTACTTGAAGAAGGATAGAAGGGCACTCAAGGTTGATTTGAGTGTTAAAGTGTATGAATTGTATGTATCTCTAGGAATATAAATCCTAAATGTCCATGAACAGCAGTTATAAGAGACTCTAGGGCTTCAGTCACCTTGAAATTAGGAAAATGAAAAATTTGCCTTGCCTATTTCTTCCAGAGGGTGGATAGTTGAGAGCTGAGATTTTGCAGATGTGTGGATGGAATAACATCAGTAATAGAGAAGAGCTCATACTATACTATTTTATCACCTTTTTCCCTCATAAATATATCTTATGAGTGAAAGTCATGAGATATTTGCCAGGGCATCCTTCTTTTCCCCCTTTTCAGGCCCTATCAATTATAGATTCACCAGAGAAGAGGGATTTTCACATAAATATTAGAGTCAAAATAAATGGAAATTTCAGTAAAAAATTGTATTTGATAAACTTATTTTCACACAACAATGTAGGAATTTGCCATTGCATTACAGAAGAATTGTTAAAACTTGAGAGGTTTCATAGACTTCTGTTTTCCATTTGCAGTTTGAGAAGTGGAACATCTTTAGTATTTATTTATCTGAATAATAATATTAGTTCAAGATGGCAATGTTTAAAGCAAGAATATTTATTAAGGAAGACTGGAGATAGATTAATAGGATTTATGAAGAGGCATTATGAAATAGTTTATAATGTTCATAAAGTTATTTTTAAGAATATACTTAAAGAAGATATAAATGGATTATGAAAATCATAAAACAAATAATATATCATGAGGTAAAGTCACAGATTATATCTTTATTAACTTTACAGTGAAAAAACTTGCAACAACAAGGTTCTCATTTTAATTAAAGATTGAAAAAAAGTGTACACTTTGTTCTCAAGGTTGAATGATTACTGAGTCAGAGAGGTTGAGCATGGTAGTCATATATGAAGTTTGGTCTTCCCCTTAGGTCTTTATTCTTGGGAGTTTCAGGCAATCACTCTTTTCTGCATCTCTTCCTAGATTCTCTTGTTTTGTGAAATACTTAGATTTCTTTCCTTCCAGGACATAATTCTCTCTTTCTGTGTCCACCTTTCCTTCATGAATTCCTGTAAAATGTTAATTGCAACTTTGGTGTTGAAAACTCCCAAACTCTTAATCACAGACTCATATAACTTTCTTAAATCCATATGTATTTAAGAACCAGACAATGCTGCCTGGTTAATTCTGTTTCACAGGCACTTGGCTTTAATATATATATATATATATATATATATATATAATATACATATTACATTATGTGTACTCTGAGGTTCTACCCACCATCTTGTCACCTGTGAACCATCATCTTAATCTTTTATGCCCATACCTCCCCTGATTTTACCCCCTTTCATTTTCTTGATTTATGCCTCAGTTATACTGACAGTTAAAATTTTACTTGTCCTCTTGTTCATTTGTTTTCCCTATATCCCACATATAGGTGAGATCATCCAGTATTTCTCTTTCTTTCTGGCTTATTTTTACTAACATGATTCCTTTTAGGTCCATCAATGTTATCACAAATGCATCAAAGTTGTCTTTCCAAAATAGAATACCATTGAGAGTGGAGAGGAGCCTGAATCAGATATGAAGTTGGAACAAAAACCATAAACTGG
>PVHY01020119.1:0-26096 GCA_004024945.1 Uropsilus gracilis | reverse complement strand
GGACTCGAATCGCCATCTCTGGCCCCAGCCACTTCCTAGGCTGAAGCTTACAGGCCTGCGCCACCATGCCCAGCTACCATTGTTTGGCTTAAATGAATGTTTTCTCTTAGATGACTGAGGTGGCAGGCGGGTTCTCCGGTCTCCACCTGCCTTACTTCCTGCTGCTGGTCTATTGCTGAGGGACAAAAAAATATTTCTTTCAAGTAGAATTAAAGGAGGTTTCGCTACGGTTTGAACAACGTCTTTGAAAAATAAAGGTGAAGAGGGAGGGGGCCATTCGTTTAAAGTCTTAAAATTCTAGAGTTTTCTTGACATAAAGTGTTGGTTCTGATGCCATTGCCAAATCCTCAATCTGATGAACCATCCGGACCTAATCTTGATTTTTTTACCCCCCTAAAAAGAGCCCAGACTGCCTGTTTTTTAGGGGCATGATGGGCTGAGAAGGGAAGGCTTGACCTCCACAGTGAGAGGGCCAGGAGTCTCATGTCTGCTGTACCCTCAAACCCTACACTCTTTAGCAGGCTCGACGCACTTGAGCGCAGCTGCCTCTCCCTGTGTGTGTCCCTGTGCTTGTTTGCACACGTGTGGAGATGGAGCAGAGCATCCGTGTGAGTGTGATGCCTTACGGTAACGCCCCTGATCTGTGTGTGTGTGTGGGTGGGTGGGTGTGTGCCCTCCCTGCTGTAGTAAACATGGGTCTCTGTGTGCATCGACACACACACAGATCCACCCGTGAGGCACAGTGTAGGCAAACATCGTGGCCAGTGACATACCACGTGTGTTTCTCACGGCATCTCCATGTGTGCGAACCAGGGCTGTGCGGAGAGGGGGTGCCAGCTGCCGTTGCCTGCGCACCTGAGGTGCCTGGCGCCCTGTCAGCGGATGGCAGATTCCTACAAACGATGGCCTTTCGTTGGCCGCGTTCCGTCCTCACCGCCTCAGTTGCTCTTCATCACTGACTGTGGAGCTGGTTCAGGTTAACAGCAGAGCTCGTTCCCATCTCTCAGCTCCGCTTCCAAGACAGCAGCTGCCGCTGTCGCCGGTGCCAGAGCTCCCCGTGGATGGAGTTTTGTACCCAGAAAATGTTTCTGAAGTGATTTTTTTTTTGCACATGGCGATTTCTGTGAGGGCGATTTCTGTGAGGGCCTTCAGTCGGAACTTTCTGAAGCACTTGACGGGTGGTGGTTACTTTTCATGCTGCAGCTGAGTGAAGGCGGCCAATGTCACGTGAGGTTTTTCAGGGGAGACGTTTCAGACCAATGTGCACATTTCCGTCCTTTGTTCTGTCCCCTAAATGGGGGGGGTCACTTTTTATATTTGAGCAGTTCAGTAGGAAAGTAGGGAAGGCGCCCTCTCTGCGTTTGTGGCTGCTTTGAGGGTGGAGGCCGAGGCTGAGACCCCACCTTCCATCCCCCTAACCTTTTACCTGCTCTGCCTTCTACCCCGAGGGCTCTGGGCAGGGCTGTGGGGGGCTTGCTCTCTTCTTTTCACATCTGTCCGGTGTTAACCTGAGCCACTGACCGACTCGGGTGAAGCTGCGCATAGGCACGTGCACCCCAGGTTCTGTTTCCCCGGAGGTGCACCTGCTGGTCTGTGTCTGCTGGCCCCGCTGGGACGAGCTCAGGTGGCCGGGTCTGGTCGGCCGTCTGTACCCGTCTTCTGGCTGGTACCTGGCACTTGGTAAGCATTTCCAAGGGCTTAGGGCATGACCGAAGCATGACCGAAGGGCTTAGGGCGCAGCCGGCCTCACCTCGAGGCCGGCCCTCCGCTCCATGCTCTGTCCGGCCCACGGCTCCGCTCCTCTGCTGGACACGTGTGGCCAGCGCCAGCCTCACATGCAGCCTGAGTTTCTGGGGCTGAGTCGTGGCTCATTCCAGCGCGAGGGGCCTGGGGTTGCTGCTCTGGGGAGCTGACCCCTCCGAGGAGGGGGCAGGGCAGGGACTCCCTGGATCCCCTCATGACACGCTAGGGGGTGGGGGGAGGTGTGTGGGGAGTGAGCAGAGCTTCTAGATCGCGGCTGACTGGATTGGTATGAAGTGTGACAGGAGTGCAGGTCTTCGTGCTGACCCTGGTAACTTGGCAGTGCTTTGGGGACAACCCGCCCCCCCAGGACGCTGTTCATAGAAAGCAGTCATTTTCCAGGAGAGATTCGCTGCTGGTGGGGTGGGAACTACTTCCTTGCGAGGCCTGACCTGCCACTTGGGCAGGTATGTTGGCCCTGAATTGGTGTGGAGGTCCTCTGCGTTTGTGTGTGTGCATGTGCGTGTGTGTTCGTGTGCGCGCGTGTGTGTGTGTGGGGGAGGTGTCCAGTGGGGAGGGTGTTTCACCCACCTCTCTACTTACCTGGAGTTTTGTGAGAAGTCCGTTTACGCAGACAGATCTCGAGTGTGACATTTTCTTCCTCCTTCACGTCCATGAGGGGAGCCGACAGCTAAGCTTGCTGGTCTCAGCAGACCTGTGTTCACGGTCTGTGGCCAGGATGCTTCTGGGAGGTCTTGGCTGGGTGGGAAGGATCCATCTGGAGACTGGAGCTGTGTTCACGGGTTGCACTGGCTCGTCCCAGAGCTGCCGCGCTCAGGGTGCAGGTGACACGGGGAGGAGGACGTGTGACCTGGGACGTTAGAACGTCTTCCCCACATGCTTGGTTCTGATGGGGGATGTGCAGGACTCAGTATTAAACAAGCACTGGAATTGGGCACCTCAGTACAGCCTAACTCCAGCTTCTTGCTCTTGCGCCCCATCATTATGCAGCGGGTGCAGGGAAGGTCTATCTGCAACAGATGGACAGTGAGGGTCCCGGAACCCTGGGTGGGTTCACACAGGCTTTCATGCTCTCAGGGAACCAGGCCTACAGGCCCATAGGCAGGGAGGCTGGCCGGTTGCTGACAGGCAGGCAGGGGACAGTCAGGGGCACACGCAAGGGGGCAGGCAGGGGGCAGGCTGAGCCTTCCAGCCTCGCCAGGGGTCTGTAAAGATTCTCTCTGAGTTCTCTGATGTTCTCACTACCTTCTCCTGTAGTCGTACCACTCATCATCGAGGTAGTCTGCCACTGCTGCCGCTCCCCCTTTCCTGCTTCAGCCTCAGGTGCACCCTCTTACACATGTGCTCATCATGTTCCTGGGCCCAGGTGGCCACAGTTCCGGGGGCATGTGCCCTGCCCCGGGCTCCCAGAGCCTCCCGCGTGAGTACCATCCAGGCTGCAGGTGGTGGCTGCAGAGGCCAGCAGTGTAAAAAGAACGCACTGACCCTGCACTCATCTTCCCAGGTCCGTTGTCCTGTTAGTAGCACACAAGGCGGTGTCACTGCCTGGGATCGTAGCTGCCTCACCAGCCAACCTCACCCCAGGGCTGTGCGTGGAGATTTGCACTTCATCCTTGCCCTGCTCCTGTTTGTCTCCGTTTTATGCATCATAGTAATAGCAATAATAATAATTATTAATAAATAAAATGACTAATGCTCATTAAGGGCTTGCTCTGTTTTACTTGCTTTGCATGGATTCATTGGCTTGGTCCTCGCAAGGGCCTTCCGAGGCAGATGTGGAGATGGGCCAAGGGATGTCACTCAGTTTGGTGGGATCTCCGTGTGCACTGGGTAGCAGAGGAGGGATTCCAGCTCTCTCTGGACCTGAGCTGGCGCCAGTGCGTTGAGTCGGCTGAGCCCAGAACGTGTCTCCTGACCGTGGTGGTGCACATCACAGGAGGCTCTGAATAATAATCCTGACTGTCGTGAAGGTGGACTCATTCTGACACTGAGCGTTCACTGCATGGAAAGCCCTTGTGATCTTAGTTTGCTAAGCTGAACATGGAATGTTCACTTGCCACGTTTATCGCACTTAGAGTTGGTCGATCTTTTTGTCTCCCATTGAGGGGAAATTCAGGGGCCATAAAATTAGCCGCTTCCTACGACTCCATTCAGCGCTATCAGGTGCCGTGATGGTGTCGCACAACAGACACCTCTGTCTGCTTCCAGAACATCTCCGTCCCCCCAAGAGGACCCGGCTGAGTGCTAAGCCCTCACGGAGTGCTTACTGCCCACCACCCCTCCCAGGGGCCTGGGCAGCCACTCACCTGCGTGCTGTCTCCGCTGGGAAGAAAACCAAAATTCAGCCGACTATGTCTGAAGGCCTGATGGGCTTTATGAAATGCCTCCTTGAACAGGGCACTTCCCCTGGCAAGCAGAAACAGCCTTGGTCATGCCCAATTGCAGACCTCCTTAGAGAGGGGCAGGGCCAGGAGGTCATCAGCAGGAGCAATGAGGCTTCTTACTGGCTGAGAGGCCGGTTTCCCTGGGCTGAACCTGTTGCTAGGCAACAGTAAGGCACCTACTTACTTCGCCTTTCTGAGGGAGTTCCAGTGGGGTCTCCCCAGGGGGCTAAGGGATGCGTCCCCCCACTACCTCCAGGTGCCTGGGGTAACTGATAGTGAAGGGAGGCAGCCTGCTTCTTCCAGCCACCCCGAGTCCAGCTTTAGTCAAGGTTTCCTCTGCACATTCCCTCTGGATACTCTATATCAGTGGAGTCATATCATGGGTGAGCCTCTGCGTCTGGTTTTCTTTACTTAGTGGGGTTTTTAAGCCTAGTCTCGGTTCCTTCCTAGGGCTGCATGTGGCTCCATTGTGGGGGTTCCATGCCTTTTGGGGGTTCACGCATGTCCTTCCCCCACTGAAGGACATTTGTCTCCCCCCCTTGTCACTCTTGTGAGTGATGCCATTTTCCATCTCTGTGTAAAGCATTTATTTGACTCACTGTTATTTACTTCTTTGGGGTCTGTACCGGGAGTGACATGGCTCAGTGGTATGGTCAGTGTGTTTGACTCCTAGGAACTGCTGGACTGGCATTTGCACAGCGGCTGTGCCCATCTGCATGGGAATCATGGGGTTTTCACCTTGGACTGGGATTTCTGGAGACTCTGCACTTTCTAGGATGTTTGACTATCGATCCTCTACCTCTGTCGCTCTCACCCGCGGTGCTTATGTTGCGGAGGAAGATGGGTGAGACGGCTCCACTGAGGTCATCGGCAGATGGCCATTAACCGACATCGTTTGGTTTGGTTAACTGGACCCCAGAGTAACCCACCAGATCTTGCCAGTGGGACTGCTCCACTCTTCAGATCGGGGCGGGGGGGTGGGGGTGGCGAACCCGCTTTGGGGCATCTCACGGTGATGAAAAGGAGGTCTTAGTTCCTGAAACACTCTGTACAGGTGAGCTGAGAGTCTGATGTGCGTGCAGGTGTCTGTGTGACTCAGGGTGCATCCGTGGGGAAGGAGGATGGAAGGAGGGGACAGAGTGTTAACTGTGCGTGTGGACAGAGACGGAGCTTAAGTATCTCAGGTTCCTGCCGAATCTTGGAAGTTGATCTTGTGGATTTGCTGTTATTTTGGCTGACGGAATTGATGGCGAAGGCCTTTCAGAGTCTGTTCGCTTCGGTGTCACCAGGCGGTTATTGGGTTCCCTGTCTGTGGGGAGCAGCATGTGGATGCTGAGTGCCCCGGGGAGGTGGGTGCCCAGAACCCGGATCTTGGAGTGGGGACCTTGCAAGGTATGGGCAAGGGAAGCGGCTGCCTTTCAGCTCAGTTAGACCGGAAGGAGGTTTTTGTAAATTTCACCGAAATTTTCAAATTTGAAATTGCCCAAGCAGAGACTCTCATCCCCCCCCCCCCCCTTCCTTGGGCCTCCACATTTCCCCTTCATGTCTGCGCACTTGAGCGCTTTGCTGGGTCTACTCAGAAAGCAGCAGGGCCCTGGCCCCAAGACTGGCTCCGTCCTGTGCAGCCTTCACTATCCAGGATGGAGACAATTGTTCCTCCGTTCCTGTGTCAAGAGGGGGCAGAGCTGCAGCGCATCTGAGAACCTGGTGTCAGCTTAAGGCTCCGTTCTATCCACCTCATCTTCTCCTGCCTCGGGCGGGCAGGGCTGCTTCTGGGCTGTGGCCCAGTACCCTCAGGCTTCAGATTATGTCTTCAGAGCGAGTGTTCCCCTTGCAGTGCACGGGGCTCGTCCGTTTTGCTCCTAGAAACAGAAACCCGCCAGAAATCTGAGCTGATACCCAGGTAACTGAAGCTGCACCCTGAACTTTATTCCGGTGTCTTTAACTAGCCCGGTGATGACAAGGGCATAGACAAAGAAACTACATTTTGAATAAAAGCTTCAACATTGTTTGTCTCCCTCCTTAAATGTGCTTATTCCTGTGGGACTCTTACCTCCATTTTTATAAACAGAAGATAAAATATTACCTATCACTCATCAGTTTTTTCTGCTTGTTACCAGTTTCATACGCTACCCTTGCCCCGACACAACATCTTAGGCCATCTTTTCTTGCCTAAGCAAAGTTCACACGTTTCCCATGTATCTTTTCAAAATTAAAAAGGAAGAGAGGAATAGAGTGCTTGCTCATTCCTGTTAATCGGAGAGAGTAAATTCACTGTATGGGAAGAGGATTTTCTGCTCTTTCACCAGGCTTCCCTCCCCCCCCCCCCTGCGTTATTTCAATTTGGAAGCATTTTTATTAGGACTCATTACAGTGTATTACATTAATGGAGAGATGTAGCACGGGTGTTCCGTGATTATTAAAAAGATCGGTTCCTTGGAAATCCAGAGCCGCATGTGAATCAAGTGAAGTGGTTTCCTTTAAAGGTTGGGGCAGGTTGCCTTCCCCTGGTTTAAGCTCGTTACCTTCGCCTAATTCTCATACAAGGAGAAGCTGGCAAGTCCTTGTCCACCCTGATGGTTCATGGCCCTTTGGGCAACTGACTATGCCCTTGGGTTTTGTTTGCATTGGCTGATGTTGTTTGGTTGATGATGCTCAGTTTCAACTCCCCTGCAGATCACGTCTGGCTGCATCCTCCACCACGTTATCACAAAGATGACGTTGGAAAGGTCACAGGTGTCACACCAACAAATCTCCCCTCGCTGCCATTACTGTCGTGCTTTGCTCAGTGTGGTTTTGCTGTGGGGACTGCGGGGGCGGGGGGGCGGGAGGGGGTCAGGTGTCTGCTTGGTGCCAGCCCAGCCCAGCCCAGCCCAACCCAGTCTAGCCCAGCCCAGCCCAGCCCAACCCAGGCCAGCCCAGCCCAGCCCAGCCCAGCCCATCCCAGCCCAGCTGTCTTTGCTTGGAGAAGCATCCTCTTCCTCCTTGTGAAGTCTCTTCCCTCTTTGTATTTAAAAAAAGCATGTGCGCTGTTTTTTTTTTGGAAAAAAAATTAAAAAAAGGAAGTGCATCGCTGTGTTGGCTGGACATCTGACTACGCAACGTCTGGCGTAAAAGAAGGTCTGCGCTGTGCCTGTTTGGGGTGAAGGGCTTGCTGTCGAGAGGCTTGTCGTCCGGATGGGGGGATGAAGACATGTACAGGCCCATGTAACACCGACAAGTTAAAGAAAAGAGAAAGTAACATGCGGACAGTTTCTGGAAAGCACAGCCTGGAGATACCAGTTTCTGCCCTGTCTCGCCGGGCCTAGGAACTCCATTCTCCGCAGCCAGCCATTTTCAATCCATCCGTGCTCTGGAACTCAAGCCCCCATTTCCGAGTCGTGGGCTGTGCTGCTGTGTTTACACCCGCCGCGTTGAGCCTTAAGCTCTTACCCCTACTTGGCGCCAAGGTCTCTCCCTGCCCGCCCAGCGCCTCCCCTCCCTCAGGTCATGGGCGGGACCCGGGATCTGGACATCGTCACACTCTTTGCCCCGGAGCTGGTCATCACCTTGTCCTTCCGCTTCTGGAAAGCATGTTTGTCGCCACTGTGCCCCCAGGCCCCGGAGGGCCCTGCGGTTCCTCTCAGTGAGGCGGCGCCCGTTGCGGCTCAGCCGTTGTTCCCTGTGTGGATGGCCCACCGGCTTCTGAATGGTTTCCCATGTTCTGAGGACAGGCCTCGCGGGCCACCTCCACCATTCAGAGCCTGGCTTCCCAGCCTCCCTTGCAGCTAGGGTGCATCCGGATGCCTCAGCCCTTGACTTGGACTAAACGCAGCCGTTCCTGACCCGGAACTGGGCGTCCGGCTCCAGGGGTCTGTGGTCAGACAGGACCTGTGGAGCCCTCAGCCTTGTCCCTCCCCTGCACGCAGGCGGTGTCAGGCATCTCGCCTGTCCTTCTGGACACGGCCTTGACCTCAGACACCGTTTTCTGGGTCTTTGTCTTCTGTCTTCCCGGGATCGCTTGTTTCCGTGGGGCATGTGCTCCCGCAGCCGCTTGGAAAAGGAGCTGGGAGGTTCATCCCCCGTGTGCCAGCCTGCTGCCCTCTGCCATCATCTCTATGGGGCCTTTGGTGAGTGGAGAATTGCAGACTGGTCATGGCCTCTCCCAGTGCTGATTTCCCATTGTCACCAAAGTGCCTTGTGTTTCCGTGGGAAGCCCAGTACCTCACCCTGCCTTTGCCACCTATTTCCCTTCTCTGGGGATAGCAAGGCTTTGGTTTCTCTTATTTCGCAAGTATTTGATGGTGACGATGATCCTGGGAGTTGGCAGTTCCCTGTCCGTTCTGCCCGGCCCATCACACGTTGTCAAGCTCAAGTTTGGGGATTTCCCTGGAGGCAAGGGATCTTGTCATGTCTCTGGTCATCTCAGCTCTATGTTCTGTGTGCTCGTTCTGGGGGACTCTCGTTGGGCGCTCAGCGTGCTAGAGCCACCCTTTAACCTGGACCTTTTCGTCTCAGTCTGTTTTGTTTCCTGGTGGTTGGTTTCCTCGTGGTTCCCGTGAATTCTGAACTTCCGATCTTACGGTTTCACTTTCCGGGAGCTCGTTTTGGTTTTCTTTCTCCCTTCTTATCTCGGGGTGCGGCTGTTTGTCTCTTGGAGATGTTCTGCGACTTTTGGAGACTCAGGCCTTTGCTGTCTCTCCCTTGTTGGAAGCCTTTGGAAGCTCAAGGCATGCTCCTTTCCTGGGACAAAAGGCTGTGGGTTGAGAGAACACCCTGGCTACCGGGGCAGGTGTGTCCCCTCTGAGCCTGGACGATGGCCAGGGGCTCAGGCCATTTTGCTTGAGGGCCCTCAGATACTTATATTTACTTATATGTTTTTACAGATATAGGTCTGTTTCCCCCAAATAACTGAGGACCTGTGCAGGCTGAAGGGGGGGTGGGGGTCTGTTCTCTGTCCCCCCTCACCCTCCCTCCCATGGACTCTCGTCTATGGTCACCTTCTCAGATGGCGGCGCCCTCCTTGGCTTCTGACAGGATGGAGGTGAGGATTGGGAAGGGACTCGGAGTGACTCCTTGGAGTGACCACACCGGCCCCTCATCACCCTCTTGAAGCCCACATCTTTGGGTTCTGCACTTTAATTCTGCCGAGTCTTACCCACTCACCTAGAACAGATTAAAATTTCAATCATTGCTGCTTTTCTCCGCGCCCCCCCCCCCCCGTTTTTCTGGCCCCTCTCATTCTCCATCGCCACATCTCATGGTTTCTTGTGGGCCTCGACTTTAAAGAATTCCTGGACTGTCATTTCAGTCGCCTCCGGGGCGGGAGCAGAGATGAACATGTTTATCCCCTGGAAAACACCACCGAGATGTCTTCAGTGAAGCAGTTTCCTCCTGGCCAACCTGTTGTCCACGTAGGAGGTGTTCCCAATGTGCTCCCTGACCATGCAGACTCTTCAGCGGCTCAAGGAATTTGCGGGCCCAGAACAAACCTCAGGGTGCGTGGCATGCGCAGTGCCCCGAGAGCCCTGGGCGCGGGCTGGCAGGGCGCCAAGGCGGGGGTGGGTGGCCTTTGTTTAGATTAGACAGGAAAAGCCTCATGGAACTCAGGAAGTGCTGGTGGGGAAGATGATCCCCCAGCTGTGTTTAGGACAGAGGGAAGGGGAGGGTCGGCAAGGCCAGTGAGCCTCAGTGTCTTGAGGAGAGAGAAGGCCCCCCCAGAGACCTGGGGGGTAGGGGGGGAGCAGCCGTTGGTTTCGGGAAAACAAAGACCATCCTGGTGTTTGGAGTTTCAAGGATGCGCTGAGTGTGGAAATTGCCTGTAAGGCGATTATTAATGTAGTGGACGCGTCGGTGGTAGCATTGTTCAGGTTGCCCTTTGCTTTTGCGGGGGGGCGGTATGGGAGGCAGGGGTGAAGCGACATATTTTAGAGCTTAGCTGTCATAGGTGCTGTGCTTACTGCTGAGGGTTTTCCAAGGGCTGGGGGTGCCCACCCTCCCCTCCTCCTCCAGGTGGGGTGGGGCGCCCTCCTGAGGACCCCAGGGAAACCCCCTTCCAGGCCCGCGCCTTCTGCTGACACAGCCCAATTCTGTTTTCAGCACTGGTAACGGGTCAGGACCGAGTGCCCTGTCCCCAGACCGAGATGAGGGCATGCATTTGAGGCTGAGGCCTTTCCTGGTGTCTCTGCTCACATGCATCTCTCACTGTCAGCGCTGAGCCTTGAGGGACCCAGCAAGAACCCCCCACAGGGGCGTGACCCCCCCCCCCCCAGCCGCCCAGTGCCAGGCAGGCCCGGCTGTGCAAGTGTTTCTCCGTGGGCAGCTTCGTGCTGTCCGCTGTGGCTGGGTGCCCAGGCCGGCGGGCGCGACACCACAAACAGCCCCAGGAAACTAGGCCCATCACGACAAAATGCGGATCGGTCGCCTCTTGTGTGAGGAGTGCAGAGCAAAGCCCCGCTTCTCCGGCCTGCGTTTGCGGCTGCTGCGCTGCCTGGGGGCTCGCCGGGATCCCCCTCCTCCCTGCACCCCAAAACACCCCCCCTTCCTGAACCTCTGGATGTGCTGCTGGCCGGTGCTGTCACTGTCATGGCCACCAGTCCTGGCTGTCGTTGCCGCCCTGACGGAGCTTGGTGCCCCGGCTGGGCCTTATCCTCAGGCCCCCTTAAGTTAAAAATACCCAGTGTGTGGTCTGGCCAACTGGCCCCCAGCCAGGCTTTTTATAGCCTCCTCTGGCCTGGGAAAGGAGCTGGGCAGGGGGAGCTGCAGCAGGAGGTGCAGTGGACAGGCGCTCTCCGGCAGGGAGGCCCTGCCGCCCTGCGTCCTCGCTGTCGTCCTAATAAAGCACCAGCGGGATCGGATGGCAGCCCCCTCGCGCCCTCTTTCACTAAGCTGCTTGTGAAACTAACTGGGGAGACAACTCCAAGTCATCTTCCCATTATTTTCGAAGCCTGTTGTACCATCTGTTCGGGAGAAACTTCCCAAATGAAGTACAGATACTTTCACTAATTAACTGAGCACCAGGTTCCCGGAGCAACATGTTTATTAAATGTCAACAACTCGGGGACATTTCGTCTTCGTTTCTGGTCTTCTGTGTCCAGTGGCATTTTTCCTGAATTTCCTTGGGCTCCTGCATGCCCCCATTGAGGCCAAGTTGTTCTTTACTTTCTTCTGGTTTCATTTATTTTTTTTTATTTTGTTTTTTTTAATGGTTCTTCCCTCCTCCTTTCCTAACAATACCTAGAAAGCCATTTTCATCTCCTCTTCTCCCTCCTCTCTTTTTCTGGGTGCTTTTTTCGACATTAAAACAGGAAATTAGACTGATAATGCCGTGGATGTTTTGCGTTGTTTGGCCGTTCAGTAGTTTGATGAAACTAGGAATAACGTTGCAGAACCTCCATGAAAAATAGTTTTCAAGACTTACCTTTGGGCCGTTCATGGTGTGTAAACCCAGTGCTCAGACTTAGAAATTCTACGAAGTAGTAGAAAACTCATTCATAGAAGACTTCTGCATTGCCATGGTTTAAAGGAGCCAGAGTGTAAACACCTTTTTATGTAAACTCTGTCTCTGTGTGTGTTTCTGTCAGGAGAGCCAGCAATCGCCTTCGTTCTCTCCCTCCTCTTGCTGCTGCTTCATGGAAGGGGAAAGTAAGGGAAAGTCTGAGACTGGGTGGCTGTTGGGGAGGCGGTAGGAGTTTTGGGTTTCCAAAGCTCTTAAGTAGCGTGGTTGATCTACAGATTGGAACAGTGCGTGAACCAGGCAGGGGAGACCATCCGCTGGCCCTGGTGATCGAAGTCCAGGACGTCACTGTCTCTCTCGAGTTCAGAACGCATGAGAGCCCCCTTTTCTCACTGGCTGTGCCGAAGCATTGCTGCTGTTCTTTCTTAGATCCACTCTTGTGGGTGGATCAGCAGACGGTGGCGGCACCTGGCAACCCCTGAGGTGTCATGGCACGGCCGTCTGCGAACAGGTAGTCCCGGCCAGGTGTTCACACCTGTGCTGTCACAGACGCCTGGCGCTGGCCAGAAGGTCTGGCTCATCTGCATCTAAGTGGATGGGCCGAGAACTGTGCCCACTCCCACGCCACGCTCCACATCACCGCCCATCCACTCCCAATTGGCGCCGGCACTTTTCCCTGATCCTGGGAAAGATGGGCCACATCTGGGCAGTGCTGGGGGTACCGGGACTCGGCTGGCATGGGCATTGTTTTGTACCCATTGATCAGAACTCCTGAGACTTTCAGTGTAGCGATTCTGGGCTTATTCCCCAGCAACTCTGCTCAGGAATGAAGCCTCCTGAGAAAGTGTCTCTCTCTCTTTTGAAGGTGCTCTTAAAAGTGTAAATGACTCTTGTCAATTTGTGTTGTGAATTCGAATTCCTTTGGATGGGGAAGCCATCCAAACAGTCCTGTTGCTAAAATCCTTTATATTTAATCTATCTCTCTGTCTGTCTATTTAATCTAATCCAATCCAATCCAATCTAATCTAATGCAATCTATCTCATCTAGTTATCAGCCCCAGGGTTCTCCCACCACCTTGTCACCTGTGAACCATCATCTTAATCTTTTGTGCCCATTCCTCCCCCCAGCTTCCTCCTCCCCCTCTCTTGCTCTATATTTTCAGTTCTGCTCACAGTCTTAAGTTTTTCTTATCTGTTTCTTTGTTTTCCCTATATCCCTCATACAAGGGAGAGCATCCAGTGTTTCTCTTTTTCTTTCTGGCTTAATTTACTGGCATGATTCCTTCTAGCTCCGTCTATGGTGCCGCAAATGACACAAGTTTGTCCTTTTTGATCGATGAATAATATTCCATTGTGTACATATACCACAGCTTTCTTGATTCATTCGTCTACTTTGGGGCATTTGGGTTGTTTCCATTACTTGGCTATTGCAAATAATGCTGCAGTAAACATCCAGGTACAGGTGTGTTTTTGGATCAGAGTTTTTGTATTCTTTGGGTGGATCAAATGGTCGTTCCATTTTCAGTACTTTAAGGGTTCTTCACACAGCTTTCCGCAGTGACTGGACCAGTTTGCATTCCCACCAGCAGTATAGGAGGGTTCTAGAGAGTTACTAGATGGAATAATGATCACTTTAAAGTTGTGTTGCATCTGGTGTTACATTTTGATCAACAAGGACATCCAACTACAAATGGTTCTGTTCCCTTTCCAGGGAAACGGTTAACTTTGCATTTTTGGGTAAATGAGAAAACGGTTCTTTTGTTTGTTTGTTTTCCTCTTTTTTTCTCTGACTACAAGTCACTGGGATGTCATTCCTCACAAGCAAAGAGGTATCTGTGCACATCTGATAAAATGATTAAATGGTGCTTAATATAGATGTTACTCTGCAGCGGGCTTTCCCGAACGTATCTCAGATGCTTTCTCCTTGCTCTCAGATCCATATTTAGGTGACGCTGAACAGTATCCCTTTGTGTGATTATGTCTTTGTTTATTTAGTCATATTTCTGGTTGAGGAATATTTGGGTTGATGCCAGTGTTTAACTGTGATACAAGTGATGTTATAAAGAATGTTCCTACACAGTTGTCTCCTTGTGAAAGTGTTTCTTGAAGATAAATTTCTAGAAGTAAATTCCAAGCATCAGAGAGTCAGGGTTAAATTTCTGTAATAAGAGGAAAACCATAAAAAAAACCAAGAACCCAACTCTGGCTGGTGATCTGCTTTTAGCTTTATCTATCTCTTCTACTCTGTTAATCTAGGACGATGTGATGACATATCTTGATGTGAAACTTATTTCTACCCATTGTGTAGGGCACTTCACAGACCCTTCTACTCAGAATTTCCGGAAATCTTTCTTGTATAATTTTTAACAATTTTCTCTTTTTAATTTCCTCATTTTCTAGATTGTCTACTATAAAAATCTCTAATTTAATATATAATTACATGTGTTAATTTATCATATATTAATATAACATATTACTATATTATACTATTATATATTATCATAATATATAGTATATATTAGTATTTACAATATATAAATTATGTATAATTAATATATACATTATAGATACACCATATAATATTTATAATATATATTACATTGTATATTATATATTTATTATATATTATATGTACAATATATCATTTGTTATATATTATACAACATACACACATAATTTTATATATTATATATTAATTATATATAATATCTTATTATAGAATCTATATAATGCTCTCTTTTTTTTTTTCAATGGAGGTAGCATTGGTTTATAGAGTTGTATAACTTTAGCAGTCTAGGACCATGCTCTTCAGGTATCTGCCATCACACCCCCAGCCCCCAGTATCAGGGCACCCATGGTCCTCTCATCTGTTTTGTCTCCTTCCCACTTTGCTGTTCCTTTCCCTGTTGTCACCTCAATGCTACTGCCAGTTTCCTGGGGCTTGTTAATGGTTTGACTTTATCTTACCCTTTGTTTCTTGGTGTTGCAAATATAAGTGGAATCATCTGATATTATTCATCTTTCTCTTTCCAACTGAGTATCTCGCCCTCCAGTCCATCCATGTTGTCTCAATAATCAAGAGGTTGTCTTTTGTTGCTGGACGAGTGAGTGGTAGTCCCTGTGTGTATAGACCACGTCTTCCTAGTCCACTCCTCTGTCTTTGGTCACTTAGGTTGAATCGTTCACTTGGCTGCTCTTAACAGTGCTGCTGTCAACACAGGAGTGTATACATCCCTTTGAGTTAGTGTTTTTGCATTATGCCTTAGGAGTGGACTCTGTGGATCATATGGTAGATCTATGTTCAATATTATGAGAAATCTTCCAGCTTTCCGTAAAAGCTCATTTATGTAACATTCCCTCCATCAGTGTACATAGGTGCCCTTTTTTCCATGTCCTCACTAGTCCTGTTTCTGGTCTTTTTGAGATGGGTCTGACTTCCAGGTGCAAGGTCATAGATTCCTCATTGTGGTTTTGCTTTGTATCTCCTTGATGAGTAACAGTGAGCATTTCCATGTGCCTGTTGGCCATCTGTATGTCGCCTTTGGAAAAGTACCTATCTAGCTCTTCTGTCCATTTTTTGATTAGCTTATTTGTTTTCCTTTCGTTGAGTTGTGTGAGTTCCAGAAGCGCTTGGATAGCAGTGCCTTGTCATAGGCTAGGTGTGCAGATATTTCCTCCCATTCCGTAGGGTGTCTTTGTGTTTTGCTGATAGTTTCTTTTGCTGTGTGGAGGCTTTTCAGTTTGATATAGTCCCTCTTATATTCTCTTTGGTTGTTTGCTTGTTTTTGCTATTGGGAAAGAGTCCACAAAGGTGTCACTGAATAAAGCCTATGTTGTGAAGTGTTTTGCCTGTGTGTTGTTTTTTTTTTTTTTTCCTGTGTATTTTATGGTTTCATGCCTACATCCCAGTCTTTAATCCATTTTAAGCTAATTTTTGTGTATGGTGTGAGATTGTGGTCTAGTTTCACTTTTCTGCAGTTTTTTGTTTTTCTGCCCAATTTTCCCAATACTACTTTTGGAAGAGGCTTGCTTTTCTTCACTGTATACTAGGCTCCTTTGTCAAGGGGTCATTCTCTGTATAAGTGTGCATTGATTTCCGGGTTCAGGCCTGTTTCATTGATCTGAGTATCTGTTTTTGGTCCAATACTATACTGTTCAGAATAGTAAGTCTCTGTAGTATAGATTGAAGTTTGCAAGTATGAGTCTTTCATTCTTCCTTGTTTTTGAGGTCAGGATGGTTTTGGCTATTTGGGGTCTTTGGTGGTTCCAGATGAATTTCAGAGATGTTTGTTGTGTTTTTTTTCTTAAGAATGTCTTTGAAACTTTGTTTCTTAAAACGTATTCTTTCATTGAACTCTAGTTAAACTACATTTTAGAGAAAAAACTGCTCAGGATTAATTTTTGCTTAGGAATAGAATTTTTGAAGTTTTCTCATTGAGTCTTTGATTTACAGTCTAAGACATGGCCTCTACATGAAACATGTTTAAAACATATAAAATTTTGCTTGCATATTGCAGTGGCTGATCATCAAAACAATAGACATAGTCCAGTGGGAGTTCATTTTCTCCTGTTTTATGCTTGGTGCTGGCTACTGTGTTGGCAGACTTCTTAAGTTTATTCTTCACCTCCAAGTTCTGACTGATTCTGTCGTCCAGCGACAGCTCAAGTAACGTCTGGGAAGTGGTAACTCCTCACAGTCCATCGCCGAATCAGCACTGTGTGACAAAGTGGAAAAGCTGCTGTTTCCAGGTAGCTGGGGACCCGGGAAACTGGGGATGGCAAAGTGACGTGAGGCCGGAGAGGCCGATGGGCACCAGCAGCTCCTGACCGAACGTCAGGTGCAGTCCATCATGTGGTCATGACTGAGGCCCCTCATGGTCATCGTCGGCAGTGGAATCCCACAGGTAGCTCAAAACGCGCAAGAGGTTAAGTAGTTTCACCCCTCTGCAAAGTGGAGTCAGACCCTCAGCCTGTCTCCAGGTGGAGGAACCATGGGCTGAGCCGTGCCAGTGTTGCCTTGGACGGCGCGGGCCACCTCCTCCCCCGACCTTAGCTACTGGACCTGCTCCTCCCTGAGGCTGAAGAGGTCTGTGGTGCCGTGGGCGCCTCTGATGGCCCCTGACCTGGTGGACGGGGAAGGCCCACCCCTTGCTCTTCTGTGAAGCCCACAGAATCGAGAAATGGAAAGTGACTTAGATTTTTTTTTTTTCTGACAGGAGAAATGTCAAATATCCAGGTAATGTGAGAAAGACACACACACATACACACAGCCCCCATAGCTGCAGGCGCCAGCAGCTTCGCCAGGTATTGTGTGTGTCTCTGGAACTTGGCACGTGCCGCAGATGCTGACTCACACGTCAGCGCTGTTTCTTGCCTCATCTGTGTGGTCATGTTTCCGGTTCCCATCAGGACAGACAGGCCTGGGGTGCGCCCATGCCCCGCTGGAGGGCCAGCAGCCAGGACTCTGCCAGACCCTCCCCCAAAACCTCCCAGGGGGAGACCTCCCCTCCCCCCCTTTGCTCCCCAGACTCCATCCAGTCATGGAGGTTGAGCATACGCTTTCTGGCTTGCCTCTTAATCATCTACGTAAGAAAGACCGACAAAGGGCAATTCTTTCAGAGTAAAGAACAGTCTTTGGCAGGGGGCTGTTCCCTCTTTGGGGCAGTGAAGTAGCCTCCCTCCCAAGGCCCTGGCTCGTGGTTATTGCAGGCTTTGCCTTCTCCAAGTGGTCATTGCAGGCTTTGCCTTCTCTAAGTCGTTACTTCCGCTGGTCAGGCGTGGCCGTCTCTCCTGCGCGAGCTCCGGAGGTGATCTGCGGCTGAGGGGTGTCAGGAGTGGGTTTCACGTGGCCGGCACAAGGGAACGTAGAGTCCTGCAAGGGTTGTAAAATTGCTGCCTCAGCGTCCACCTGACCGAGTCAGTAAACGCAGACAGATGCAGTTAATTTATGTAATTGTTCACTGATTGAGCGCCGAGAGTGAGGCCGGAGCCTGGCACATGGTCAGAGCTGATCTGGCTTTGTAAAGAATTCCTGCCGCGGAGGGAGTCAGCTAAGTGGTCCTTAGCAAAACTGACTGGCAGTAAGCAGAGCCCTGTGGGCTGGGAATCAGCCTCTTCCTCTTCAGAGTTGCTGGAGCGACTACGCTGTTACCCTTCTGTGTCAGGCTGGGGCAGCAAAGGGACACGTTCTGGATGCAGATGCTGGTCATGGCGGATTCCCTTTCCACCTGGGGCAGGTCATGCCTCTCTTTGCCTCTGGCTGAAGCAGGGAGGGACTTGGAGCCAGCCTGTTTCTGTTTGCCCCCTCGGCAGCTGCCTGCAGGAATTTGGGTTGTTTCCGTGCTTCGGTCTCTTTCAACTTAAAAAAAAAAAAATGATGTTCGTGAGTTTCCGAATAAACCAGGCTCCTCACATGTGGCTGTTACCCGCCAGGAGGAGGCCGCTTCCCTTCTAAGCCCAAGATCTTGCCCCGGTAGGTGGTTTTCCAAAACTGACCACAAGGAGCTGTGTGGAGGCTAACTCGGAAAAGCTCTGGGAGAGTAAACTGTGAAGGGTTTCCTGCCCACTGCTGCATGTGACCTGCGTGTGGGCCGCGTGTGGGCTGTGTGTGGCCTGTGTGTGGGCTGCATGTGGCCTGTGTGTGGCCTGCATGTGGCCTGCGTGTGACCTGCATGTAGCCACGTGTGACCTGTGTGTGGCCTGTGCATGGCCTTGCGTGGCCTGCACGTGGCCTGCATGTGGCCTGTGTGCTTGAGAGTTGGAGACAGATCTCTGGGGACCTCAGGGACAGTGTCTCTTTTTCTACCTGTGTTGCCGTTTTTATCCCTCCCGCTCCTCCCTCCCCCATGGACTTGGGCAGCAGAGATGGGTAGGGTCCCCAGGCCAGCTTGGGGCTGAGGCCGGTCTCTGTCTCCGCATTGCCGGGCACATGCTGTCATCTGCCCTGCTGTTGTCCAGGGAGGCTCAGTGGTGTCTCAGCAGGGACATGGTGGTCGCTGCACTCCAGGCAGCCTCCTGCATGGGTAGGGCCTGGGGCCACGCTGGGGGTGGTGCTGACATGTTCAAGGACCGACCAGGCTCGAACCAGGGCTTTGGAACTCCGGGCTCAGCTGTGTGCCAGGGACTTCAGGGCGCTTCCACCACCCAGCACCCTCAGGTGTGGTGCGGCCAGGGGCCAGTCTTTGGGAAAGTGATTTCCTGTCCTTCCTGCGGTCCTTCCTGCCTGCTCACCGTTACCCACAGAGCCCGTGCCTGAGGCTAAGTCTTGTGTCCATCCTGGCGATGGTGGTGGGTCCGAAGCTGGTCTGGGCTCCTCAGCTGGTCAACATGGGGTCCCGTCATTCACCCCAAGGCACCCTGGCTTGCCTGTGGGGGGATGGGCACAGTGGGGGCTGCGGGAAGCCACCTGCTGTCACCTTCCTCAGGCCATTTTGTGTGGAGGAGATGCCTGACAGCACGCTGCCCCTGTGTCTCTGGCCCCGGTCACCTCGTTGTGTCCGGCGTGACCTTTGTGACGTGGGTGCTCCTGCCTGTTTGCCTCTCAGGCCTCTGGAGCTCAGCCCCAGGCTCCAAGCGCAGGTGTCCACCTCCATCCGAGAAGCGGTCAGCTGGTGCTCCCTGCTTCCCTTTGTTTTTGGGAGGACTCAGGGAGCGCCCTACAAAGAACTGGCTGGTCCAGCCCGCTGACGGCCCAGCTGTACTTGTGCGTGTGGAAACATCACTGCATTTTCGCAAAACGTGCGGTTCTTGTTGAGTTGCGGATTGTGCTGGTAATGTTTCTTTTCTGTGTGCCCCCCCCCCCTTTTTGGGGGCAAAGGCCGGAGGACAGTTGCTGTGGTGAACAAAAATGAACTTGAGGTGATTTTCTTTGGACTTGAGTGATGGTTGGTTTTGTGACCGGGGGGGGAAGGGGGGCTGGTCTGTGGGGTTCAGACAGTTAAGGGTCTTTCCCATCCATCCCCGAGGGAGTTTAGGGACCCCCCCCCAGGAGGGGGTGCAAAGCAGCGGTTAGGGTGCGGCTGGACTAGCATAGCAGGAGGTCAATTCTCCAGACCTGGGCAGTAGTTTCTCCAGAGCCAAGGCTGGCAGATCGCAGGCTGACTGAGCTGTCTTCACTGCAGATGATTCTGTTCCCCTTGAGGCCCCCTCCATGGAACTGGCCCTCCCGGGAACGGGTCAGTGTAGAATTGGACTCTGGAGATGAGCGGCATTGTGTGGTCAGATTGTGTTTGAGTGTGTTGGCCTCAGATGAAACTGGAAAGATTTGGGAAGGTTTTGATGAGAGTTTTTATTTCTTCTGCAAAATGTTACAACACATTCACTTCTGTAATTAGCATAAAGAATGAAAACAAAGTCCCCATAGTAAAATGAATACAGCGTTTGAGGAGGTCGCTTCTGCTTCTAGAAGCTTCTTTCATTGCTTTGACCAGCTCACTCCCCATTAGTCCTCAGACAGTTGCTGTCCACTTTGGGCCATTTGAGAAGACTTGTCATAAACTTGGAGGTAGGGGGACTGCTTCTGTGAACTGGTATATGTGCTCAAGGCGAAATTCAACCTGTGGAGTAACTCACCAGTGTCAGATTAATTTAGCCCAAATGCATGACTGAACCAACAGAGGTGAGAGATTGGGGATAATGTTCGCTTGGAAGAAGTCTGTCACAGCATCTCAGCTATTAAGAACCAGCAACACAGTTTCAAGGAATCTGCATGATAGACTCTAAAGCAGGTTTATGTGCAAATTGCTCTTTGATGTCTTAAAAGCTTGCCCCTTAGCCAGAGTTCATTCACACTGAGTGCAAACTTCAACTATTTCACTTCTGTGTTTTGGACCTTGAGAGCTTGTTTGGAGGTTCTAGCAGGGGGGGAGCGCAGCTACTTGTATACCTTCGACCAAAGAACAGTCCGTCTCTATTTGGAGAAGGCTGTCCTCTTCGACTGAGCGTGCAGCTTCAGGAGGGACACACATGGAGCAGTGAGGGAGGAAGGGGACACCTACCTAGCCAGCCAGATCAGCCGAATCAACCCTGGCGATCAATGAGGTGACAGGTGTCGCAGCCAGATCACCCTCACATCCCATTTCTGTGTTTTGGATGTTTTCATGGTTTACCTGGTATTTATTTCACCAGTGAATCGTCGCCGACTCAAGCTCCACATTTATTTTTGCTTTCACTTGTCTGTGTTGACAGAAGGGCCCGTACCAGGCAGAATTCTGACCCATTGTGAAACGGTAATTATTAGAGGGATGATACCCAGCCCATGGCTTTGGAGGGAGCCCTCCCTTGGGGGTGTGCACATGTGTGCATGCGTGTTGATCTGCTTGCTAAACCCATGCAGAGACGGGAATTTGCACTCCTTCGAATTTCTTCAGGAAAACTAGCTACGGGATGTGGGAACCATCTGGCCATGTTCTTGACAGGGTCCTTCGAGATGTGATAGAACTTCCTGAAAAGAGACAACTGTTGGAAAAGCCAGGATCAAGATAAGGCCATGCTGGTGCCTTATCAGTTATCAGAATCTGAAGGGAAACTTCTGGCTAGGCAGCTCACTCTCACACGTGGCCTTTGGAACTCTTTCAAGGGACACTTCCGGTCAGGCAGGCCCCATGTGCTGTGCCTGCCTGTGTTCCTGAAGTGGCTGTGGCCCCCTGTGGCCTCCTTCCCTGTGGGGGTGATGAGGCTTCAGCGTGTGGAGCTGCGTTGAGATCCTAGGATGGTGCCAGGTGCTGGGTAGAGCTCCCTTGGGTGTTGGAGACCCGTGCGGAAGGACGTCGTGCGTGTGGACACTCGGCTCTAGGCATGCCCGGGCACAAGTGTGCGTTGTCACACAGACTGTTCCCGGAAGGAGGGCGACATTAGCCCTTCTCACCCCCCACCATGCACCACGTGCTGCTCCACGTGTTCTGCATGCATGAGTTTGCGCCCCTTCATGGAAGGACTCTGAGGTGCACAGTGTCACCCCTGTTTCCGGACGGTGGTGAGAGGGCATGGAGGGCTCGTTGCTTGTGCTTGCGGCAGAGGCTGTGGCTGCCCCAGCCGGGTAGCCCAGGGCCCTGTCCACATCCCCACTGGCTCCCCAGCGCCATGTGTGACCTGCTTGTCACGGGACCCACGTGTGTGTGTATCTGCCTCTTGACCTCACACACACGAGGAACGGCGTCAGCTTCTCCACTCACTGGGATCCGAGCCCTGTTGCTTGACTGTGAGAACGTGTCCGTTGCCCCGGCTGGGCTGCAGCACAGGGCGGAGGGGAAGGCCTGGGCCGTGGGAGGACAGAGCACAGTGCTGCAGGTGGCATCTGGACCGAGCTAGGGGCGGAAGCTGAGCGCTGAGGGTGCACGGTGAGGACGGGCCTGGGCTCTGGCTGCCCCGAGGCTGCGGGACCCGGCGGGGGGGGGGGTGTGTGGGCTGACTAGTGAGACTCCTTGGTGGCAGTGGGGCTTTGAGGGCAGCTGCGTTCCCGGGCGGCGCTGCCAGAAGTGCCACAGCCACGGGACGTGGGCCTGAGAGCGTCTGCTTTGCAGTGCGCTTTCCACCCCCGTCAGCACCTGTGTTGGCGGCCGTGCTCCTTCCGTGTTGCGTCGCTGTGTCATGGGTGTGTGGCACCGAGTGAACTTTAGGTGTCCAGCCTAGTGACGGGACACTTGTGGACGGGGTGGGTGGCTCGCACTCTGGGCATGAAGACGTGGCTTCTTCATGCACCTGAGAACGTCTCCCCGTATTCTTGTTTAGCCTTACAGCAGCCCTGGTGGGCAGTGCCAGGCATGCGGCCCTTCTCCCCCCGGGGAAGGACACGTTGGCTCAGCCCAGTGACGTCCCCAAGCATGTGCAGATTTGCAGAGTTTGAGCTGAAACTGGGTTCCTGCTGCGTCTGTGTCACCCACAGTTCTGGGCGCCTGCTAGACACCCTCACCCCCCAAGCCCTGTGAAGCTGCAGTGCCAGCCAGCGTCAGGCCAGGCACCCAGAGGTCCGCGCACAGTTCCTGGAGGCCCTTAGCCTGGGCATGGACTTGTGGTGCAGGGACCCTGCCCGCGGGCCAGACCCTTGACTGAAGGTGCCACCTGGACTGGGAATCGAGGTGGAGCTGGCACCGACCCACCTGCATGCCCTTGGCTTTGCCTCTTTTGTCTCCAAGAGAAAAAAGGCAGATAAAAGTGTCTGCTTCCATCAGGACAGCGGGTCAGGTCTGCACTGAACCCCAAGCGAGGCGGCAGCATCTCACCTGTCCTTTCCTGCTAACCTTGAAACTGCTGCCCTTTGGCCTGTCAGGGCCTGGCGCTCGCTGGAGGCCAGGGTGGTGCCACACCGTTGGAATTCCAGCCACGAGGGAAGTGGGATCGGGGCAGACTTCTCTGGCGCCTAAGAAGTGGGACGGCTTCAGTGATCTTTAGATTTGAGCTCCCCCGCCCTCCGCACCACCCCCCCTCCCGCCCCGGCCTCTAAGAAAATGCCTCACAGATATTCCGGGTTTACTGGTATCTCTCGTGCCCGTGTGAGCCAGAAACCACGCCAGAAACCACGCGAAATCAGCTTGGTGTTGTGCAGGGAACCTGGCCTGTGGCAGCTTTCTGTTTGCGCTTGCTGGAGAGAGTGCTTTCCTAGAGTACAGCCATAGCTCCCAAAACAGGGTGCCTTGCAGGCCCGGGTGTTTCTCTGTGGCCATGCCATCCCTCCGAGCCTGCGCTGGATGTGCTTGGAAGGTGCCATCTGGGCACAGGGAGACCAGGGTGGAAGCCGCCATGGGTAATGTTTCCACGTGACGTTCACACACCTGCCGTGTGTGCTTGCACGTGACAGCAGGAGGGCGCTCCCTCCATGTGATCCTGGCCCTCTCGGAAGGGCCAGGGGAGATGCTGTTCCATCTGAGGAGCTGAGGTGCACCACCCGCACCCCTGTGGTGCCTGATGACCCATGGAGCCGTGGGAACTGGACCCTCCGGAACTGGACCGGAATTGAGCGAGTGCCGCGGTCACGCCCAAAGCACGAGCTCTCCGGGACAGCGGGCACTGTGTGCTCAGGACCCTGCGTCTGAGTGGGCGCAGACGTCGCCAGGGAGCAGCCTGCATGCTGTAGCTCACGCCCACAGTGTGTCCAAGACAATTTCGGGGCTGTGGGTTGCTTCCTTCTGGAATGCCCCTTTTGACACCCTAGAAGGGGATCTGTTCCAGTTTTGCTGGGAGTGAGTGGCCACAATAAGGTGGATGTGGAGCCCAGCAGAGCCTAGTGGTGTCTACCGCCTGACCTCTGATGATCTCTGACAGGAACAGGAGGTGGGAGCTCTGGTTCGGCAGGTGCAGAGGTGGCACTTGCCGTGATTTGATCAGAAAAACTGGGTGGCTGTGTCCGGGCCATGAGTGGGGCGAGAAGGGCAGCTACGGTGTGGACTGTCCACAGTGTTGTGTTCCCTACCACCACCACCTCCTCCTCCCCCCTTCTCCACCTCTTCCTCCTACCCCCTCCTCCTCCCCTCCTCCTACTCCCTTGAAAGGCAGCTGCAGTGTGGACCGTCCACAGTGTTGTGTTCCCTACCACCACCACCATCTCTTCCTCCTCCTTTTCCTCCACCTCCTCCTCCTTGCCACTGCCCTGCTTGGGGCACGTGTGGGGAACTAACTGGGCCGGTGTTAGGTGGGCAAGTGGGTCTGAACCTCGGGGGGCTTGGCCCCGGCCCACCCCTGGTTTCCATCCTGTGCTCACCGCCCCCGTGACTTTCAGCATAGCCAGGCACATGGGGGAGCCCAAGGGTCCTGCAAGGCCTGTCTCGCTCCAGCATCAGCTCAGCGCCGTTACCCTGGCACCGTTCATGGGAGTAACTAAGAAATGGTGCTCGACCCTCGTGGATGATTTATCTTCTCTCCCCCTTTCTCTCAGGCCGAGAATGGAAAAATTACATCTGTATCACCAAGTCAACCAGACATGGCTTGTGGAACTGGTTCTGGATTTTCTGAAAATTAATCTTCGCCCTCCTAGCAGAGCCTTGTGTACAAGAGTAATTGAATGGGCTGCGGGGCATACTGGGAATTGTAGTTTTCCACTTCTTTGTGTTCCAAAGATTAATAATCTTGCAGCCCTTGGAGGGAGATGAGCCAAGGACTCGCTCTGACAAATTGTTCTCTTGTCTTTCAAAAGCGAGGTTGGGGCGTGGGGTAGCACCGCCCCCCCCCCCCCCCCCCCAGGCTCTTAGCTGCAGTCTAAGTAATGGTATTATGAAGCCTGCCTCTTAAAGAGCTGTAGCTTTTGATGCTGGCCTGCTCTTCCAATGGCAGTCTTTAATTGTTTCCTTTAGCCTCGTGTTTTGCTTTTTCCCCCCCGTTTTTTTTAAAAAAAGGTGTATATTTCTCATCATTGTTTACCCTGAGGTTCTCCCACCACCTTGTCACCCAATGAACCATCTTAATCTCTTGTGGCCATCCCTCCCCTGATTTTTCCATCCTCCGCCTCCCTTGCTCTGTGTCTCAGTTCTGCTGACAGTTTTAAGTTTTTCTTGTCCATTTGTTTGTTTGTTTTCCCTCCATCCCTCCCTATAAGTGAGACCATTCCGTATTTCTCTGTTTCTTTCTGGCTTACTTCTAACGTAACTTCCTTCTAGCTCCATCCATGTTGCCACGAATGACATAGTTTGTCTTTTTTGTTGGATGCGTAATATTCCATCCTGTACGTAGACTACAGCTTCCTGACCCATTCGTCTGGTTTGGGGCATTTGGGTAGTTTCCATAGCCTGTCTTTTAGCCTCATTAAAAAAGAAAAGTTTTTGTCTGAATCGAGGCTACAGGTACAGATGGTCCCCAGAGTTCCGCAAGGGTTGCCCTCAAAACAGGAGCCACTGCTGCCCCCCTCTTCCCTGGGGGCAGCCACGTTGGAGTCTTGAGCTGACTCTTGGAGGAGGCGCCATTTCTCCAGTCAGTCTTTGCGCTGCCCTGGCGGGCCTGGAGTTCCTCTGCTGCCCCCAGGAAGAGGCCTAGTGTCCTTTCCTGTCCTCCTCTTGGGCAGGAGTCCTTCCAACCGGCCCGTGCCCGTGTGGACAGACTATCCTTTGGCTGATGGCTGCTGTGGCTGCGTTCTCGGAATGGGGACATGGTTCTGGCTGAGCCACACCCTGGGCAGCTGCTTCCCTTCACTCTTGCCCCCTCTGGTCACTCCAACTCCTCTCCAGCTCTTGGTTTGCCCTGGACGCTGCCCTCAGCTTGACCTTCCTTGTCTCTGTCTCTGTCTCTCACTCCACTTGAGGTGGTTTGTCGGCCATCACGGTCTGGCCTCATCTGGGAGATACTCAGACCCCGTGGGTGGCACCAGTGTTGCCTTCTAGAGGAAGCCTCCCAGGAGTGCCGGCACCCCCACCCCTGCAGCCCCCCGTCTGGTGCCCGGATGCTCTCCAAAGGCCCCTTGCACTTTCTGGGCTTGGGCTTTTGTTATTTGTTTGTTTGTTTTAAAATTTTCATACGGCATCAGTCCTATTTGTCTGGTTGTCATCCCCCTTAGGGGTGGCCTCCCTTCTTTATTGTACCCCTTCCCCCCCCCC
>PVHY01020118.1:0-26125 GCA_004024945.1 Uropsilus gracilis | reverse complement strand
AAAAAAAAAAGAAATAATAAAACAGTTCAGTAAGGTAGCCAGTTACAAAATCAACACAAAGAAATCAGTAGTCTTCTTATATGCAAAGAATCAGTCAGAAGAAGAAATTTAAAAAAACACTCTCACCAAAGAAAATTAAATTCTTGAATAAACCTAACAAAAGATGTGAAAGATCTATACAGAGAAAACTATAAAACATTTTAAAAAGAAATAGAAGACTTTAAAAATGGAAAGGCATTCCTTGCTCATGGATGGAAGAAACAACATTACCAAAGTGGCCATACTAGCAAAAGCAATCTACAGATTCAATGCAATTCAAAAAAAACCCAAATGACATTATTTAAAGAGATAGAACAAAAATTACTGAAATTCATATGGAACAACAAAAGACCCTGAATACCCAAAACCTCTTTGACAAACAGAAGAGAAAATGGAGGTATTACAAGCCCAGAATTCAAACTATAGTATAAAGCAATAATAATTGAAACCACATGGTACTGGAACAAAAACAGGCAATCAGACCAATGGATCGGAATCAAGTGCCTAGAAACAAAGTTACACCTGTACAGTCAACTAATTTTCAACAAAGGGGCAAAAAACATACACTGGAACAAGGATAGCCTCTTCAATAAATGGTGCTGGGAAAACTGGACCAAGACATGCTAAAAAATGAACAGGACAACTTTCTCACACCTTGCATAAATACCAACTCAAAATGGATAAAATAATTAGATGTAAGACCTGAAACCATAAAATACATAGAGGAAAACTTGGCAAAACTTTACAAAAACTACACTTCAGAAACCCCTTTCAGGACATATCTAGAGCTGGCAAAAAAAAAAAAAAAAAAAGAAGGAAAACAGAAACAGCTGGGACTACATCAAACTAAAAAGCTTTCATACAACAAAAGAGACAATTACCAAAACAAGAAGAAACCCAATTGAATGGAAGAAAATGTTTGCCCTCCATACAAGTGATGAGTCTGATAACAAATATACAGAAAGAACTCACACAGCTTAACAAAAACAAAACACAAAGTCCAGTTAAAAAAATGGGGAAAACT
The DNA here is from genome assembly GCA_004024945.1 of Uropsilus gracilis. Taxonomy (NCBI): domain Eukaryota; kingdom Metazoa; phylum Chordata; class Mammalia; order Eulipotyphla; family Talpidae; genus Uropsilus; species Uropsilus gracilis. The sequence continues at coordinate 25,062 of PVHY01020118.1, read as the reverse complement.
GAAAAGACACTTCTCCAAAGAAGAAATACAGATGGCCAATAGGCATATGAAAAAATGGTCAACATCATTAATAATCAGGGAAATACAAATCAAAACCACACTGAAATACCATCTTACACCAGTAAGAATGGCCCATATTTAAAAAAATGGGAAACAATAAGTGCTGGAGTGGATATGAAGAAAAAGAACACTCTTACACTGCTGGTGGGAGTGCAAACTTGTCCAGTAACTGTGGAAGGCTGTGTAAAGGACCCTTAAGCTATTAAAAATAGAACTAACATTTGACCCAGCAATCCCACTATTGGGTATCTACCCAAACACACAAAAACACTAATTAAAAAAGACATGTACCCAGATGTTTATCGCAGTTTTGTTTACAGAATATGGAATCAACCCAAATGCTCCCAAACTGATGAATGGCTGAAAAAGATTTGGTGTATCTACACAATGGAATATTGTTCATCAATCAAAGCAGACAAACTTATGTCATTTGCAGCAACATGGTTGGAGCTAGAAGGAATTATACCTGCAGAAATAAGCCAGAAAGAAAAAGAGAAATACAACATGGTATCACTTATATGAAGGATACAGGTAAAACAAACAAAAAGACAAGAAAAACGTAAAACAGCCAACAGAATTGAAGCACAGAGCAAGAGAGTAAGAAAGTAGAGTTGGGAGAGGGGGAGGGCACAAGATATAAAGATGGCTCATGGGTGATGGGGTAGTGGGAAAACCTTGGGGTAGAAACTTATATATGTGTGTGTGTGTGTGTGTGTGTGTGTGTGTGTATGTGTGTATACAATAAAAAAATAAAATTCAAACAAACAGATAAAAGATCATTGTGAATTTATGTGAAGGTTTACTGTAAACCTTGAAATAAAAAGCTTGACAAAAGCAGATTTCTGGGTCATGGATATGCTTATTCTCTTTGTGATGACTATGACCAAGATGGAACTGGGAACACATATGTTCGAACACTGCAGGTAATTTGGATGTTGCTGACACTTGGATAATGTTGAAAATGACTTCTCCATTAGACTTTTTGGAGTCTTGAGGCAGTACCTGTTTAAAGGCCAGTGATTTACTCTGCCACTGTATTTTTTACCTTCTAAATGCTTCAAAGTATCAGGGATAAAGGTTAGGTTCAATTTTTCTCTTTTAATTCAGTTTTTGATGTTAAAGAAGATATTTCCAATTGATTCCAGAGAAGCTATTTTAAGGGAGAAGGCAGGTCAGCATGTTACAAATTTGTCTATATAAGGTTTATATTTTGACACATCTGTTCAAACCAAGAAGCTCAGAGGTGAATTTTAATGCTACATTTTAGTTAATACCCATAATTACAGAAAAATCTGCTTAATACACCATTATGCATGACAGTGAAAAAAGCACAAATGAATGCACTATATTGAAATGAATGGTCAAATCTTCAGCATCAATTTTTTCCCTATAAATAGATGAAAAAGAGAAGAATTATTGGTCAAGACCATTAGCCACTTGCACGTTTTTGTTGGAGGTGCCAACAGTAAATTATGGCCTTACTGGCATAAGTAAAGGTATAATTAATCATCCAAGAATTGTTACTTCTAAAAATTACAGCTTCAGAAAGAGAGGTCCGGCAAAGCCAGAAGTTTTAATTTTTACATAGAGGGTTTTATGTGAAGTTGGAATTGTATCAATACCCAGGAATCACTTTATTATCTTAAATAAAAGCCACATATGATTAATCTAATACAATACAGTAGCACAGGGAGCTTCTAATCAAACCATGAAAAATTATGATTAAGCATAATAAAAGAGTACAAATAAAAAGACAAAATAACAGAAAATATATTCACAACTTGAATAGAAAGAAAATGGGTTAGAATTGAATGAAATTTCCCTAATCTATAAGAATAATTTCAAAGAATAAATGCTCCTCTGATATAAACAGACAAGAAATAAAAAATATTTGAAAATGTAACTACATTGATAACTACAGAAATGTAAATTAAAACCTCTGATAAGTACTGCCACTCTTCCATTATGTAGGAAAATGTGACAAAACCCAACATTTGCAAAACTTTTTAAAAGGGAGTTAGATAGATGCCGTGCTGATGTACAGTGATATGATAAGTTATATTTTTTGAGAGATTTTGGCAGCCTGTGGGGTCATGAATTGTGAAATCACGAAAGTGGTCAGACCTTTGCACCAGCCTTACCCACTGCAGGAAAGACAGAAAACTAGGGATCTTGAAAGGGGAAAAAAATCTTCACAAAGATGTGTGGCACCACATCATATAATCATTTTAAAATATGCTAACAGCATATTCATTTAATAATTATCCAAAAACTATCTAATGTGGTAGTATGTATATGTAGATATATACCTTACTATATAATATAAAAATAAACTTTTCATATACATATATATTAATATATTGCTATTAGACACCAATATGAAAAATCTGTAGGAAAATAAAAAAGATGCTAATGAGGCAAAAAGCAAAACTGATGTCTATGTATATTGAAGGTCAAACTGTAAAAAATTTCTGTGCAGGACTGTGAGGATTTTAAGATGGAATTGGTTTTCAGGGCAGAGCTTCTTTAGTTTGATACGAAAGTGATATGCAAAGCTCATTAAGTCTGGAGGGTATCTGAATAGGGGTTGAGGAATGTGTATGCTTAAAAAAGCTCTCAGGTAATTCTAAGGTAGGAAAGTACTTTGATAAACATTTATTTAGTGTCAGTGTTAGAAGTAATTTTAGTTCCTTTTTGTGGTCATATTTTTGCATATACATAATAAAATATTAAACTACATTTTCAAGTATTCAATAGGCTCATCTTATTAATAATAAATATGCCAAGACATATTTGGGAGACTGACAAATTCCATCAATGTATGCATGGCTTATAATTTCTCCCATAAATTGAAAATGCTTTAAGCAGAGAACAGAGCCTGTTGAAACCAGGCTGCTGAGCAGCAAACCAGGCTCAATAAACAGCAGGGTGCTCTGTCCCTCCCACTCATCGTTCAACTCTAACAGCAGCAAAATCACTATGTCTGAGAAGACTCAGTCCTATAATAGCAGCTGACAAGTGACCAATCCCTTCTCCTTGATACATTTTCTTCATTTGACTTCCAGGATACCATGCCCCCTTGTCTGTCCCCAATCATACTAGTGTTTCCTACTCAGCAATTTTTGCTATTCCCCTTAACCCTTTACTCAGTCCAAAGTTCTCTTTTTATTTCTACCTACACTTACTCCTTGCATGATCTCAGTAGTCTCATTAAATACTATCACAATGGTATAAAATACCTTGATCTATCTCCTAAACTTTGGACTTCTCCGTCCATTACCTACTTAACAACTCCACGTGAATGTCTTAACAGACTCCTGAGAGTCAACATATCCTGAGTAAGTTTCTGATATTCATCCCAAAATTTCTTTCCCCAGCAGACTTCCTCATTTCAGTTAATGACAACGCCATTCTTCTATTTGCCCAGGTCAAAAACTCTGGAGCTATCCTTCCATTCTTCCCTCATATACAAAGTCTAATCTAGAATAAAATTCCGTTGATTCTACCTTCAAAGTTAATCCAGAATCAAAGCTCTTATCATGAACTTTGTTCCTCCCATGATGGTCTGAGTCTTCAATATCTTTTGCCTAGATTACTACAGTAACCTTCTCATTCACATTGCCACTTCCTTTCTTGTCCTACAGCTAGTTTATTCTCAATACAGCAGCTGAAGTGATGCTTTTATAGCCTCAGTCAGATCACAGAATTTCTTTGCAAAAAATCCTTTAATAGTTTTTCATGTTATTCAGAGTACAAGCTAAATTTTTTTCATTGGCTTAGGAAGACTTCCCTTGTCTGGACTCTGTTATCTCTCCGATTTCCTTTTTCTTTTCTCCCTCTCACACATTCCACTCAAGCCCAACTGGTTTCACATTACTTTCTCCCCTCCCCCCCAAAAAATAATGCAATATCCCCCTGCTTTAGAGTCTTTGCAGTGATTGTTCCCTCTGTTTAGAATGATTTTCCCTTCATCACATACATACAGGACATTGCTGTGGTACTGCTCAGAATGAAATGACCAACATTTTCATACTGTACTGACACACATCTCCTCAGGCAACTGAATGCTTCTTACCCTGCCCTATAACCTTCTAGTATAAAGTAGTTATGTATTTGTTGTGTTTATTAGACTTACTTTCTGTCTCGCTTAAATTATAATGTAAGTTACATTACATCAGGGACATTGCCACTGCTGTTGCCTCTTTTGTTCATGCTTACACAATATCTGACAGATAGTATCATACCATAAATACATTTGTTGAATGAATTAAATCCTAAATATTAAAGCTATACATTATCAAGGATAAAGTGAACATGTAATTTTGCATAAAAACTAATGTCACTCAAGAAGCTTTAACTTTTTGTTAGCTTCCTTTTCTGATTCACTTGTAGATATACTGTAGTGCAATTTCATATATTTAACCATAGCAAGTTGGAGAAATAGAAGGAAAGTGTACACTTGTTTTTTTTTTTTTTCTGGAAAGTGTACATTTGTGCCTCAAGATGTAGTCTAAGTGAAGAATCACTTGGTTGTGGCAGGTAAAGCATTGGATCCATTAAAGGATCAAGCACAGGTCTCCCTTTTGGCAATGCCAAAAACACCTTTACCTATTCATATTTTAACCTGTACCTATTCTCCCCGTTCTTTTCATTTGACTTTGTACTTACAAAATGTTGCACTACATTTCCTTCTTCCCTTCCTTCCCCACAAGGAGGCTGTCTGTGTCCTTGAGAGCAGTGACCACCGCCACACCCCGAGAACTAACCCAGACCTGAGGAACATACAATGACAACTCAACACAGTCAATGAATGATTCTGAGTTGCATAAAATTAGAAATGATTTAATTAAATTATTAATTCACACAGTAAAGGTTTAATGAGTCTATTAATAAATCACCACAAGGATATAATTAGGCTGACATAGAAGATTCTGTCTTTTTATTCCTTCATTAGCCAGAAAAGAAGTAACTTCACTTCTAGCTTTTTTCCATCATCAAAACAGTCCTGGGGATCTGTAAATAAAGCTCCAGAAAACCTTCTTTCATGGATACTTAGAGTACTGTAAAAGACATGATTAGGTTTGAGCCCTGACTCAATGAAGTTGCATAACTTGAAAAAATACTTAGCTTTTCAAATCTCAGTTTTCTCACTTCTAAAACAGAACTAGTATTTCTGTTTAATTTCAGAATACTTATTGGAAGACTCAAATGAGATTAAACTGATACATTTCTCTGCTATACATACAAAAAAATGTTTGCCATTCATTCTCTTTATATCTGCCTTCTTATGCAGAAAAAAAAGAAGTATCTGAAGGCCCATAATACAGGTCATATTTTTACCTACATCTTTTTATCAATTATTATGAAATTTCCAGAAAAAAAGGTAATGTAATCTACACTACATGCCTTTTCTGTTTGCCCAATCTTCCTTGAGTTCACAACTTTGAAAATAATTACTAAGGCTTCTCCCATTTCCCTTATATAACTATACTCATCTAATATTGGCAAATAGAGTCAAAATTAATGTGGTGCTTTGCTTTAGGAATTCCCCAGTCCAATTATAACTAATTTTGATGTATTTATAAATCCTGAATAAATGCAGAAATTTCTTAACTGGGCTTGCTAATCAAGGAAAGGTAAATAAATCTGTTTCCTAAATTTCCATATAGAATATAGAAGTTCTTTTTCAGATTTCAAACTATAGACCGCATCTCTTCTTTGATGAGACTTCTTAATTTGTGATTCCCTGCCATAGTCCTTGCTGGCTGTTTTTATATCTCTCACTATTTTCTGAGACAAGCAAAAAAGTCTGTTACTGAAAGGGCAAATTAGTTTAACACTGTTCTACATAAGTGATTGCATTTATAACTTATACAAAAATGCCCAAGAACTAAAATGCAATTATTTATTTCAGGCAAAAAATTTTAACCTTAAGAAAGGCAAAACTGAACAGACAGACAAGAAAAAAATGATTCCAACATATCAAGATACATAGTGGTGAGGATAGTGATCACAGCAACCAGATGTAATGTTTTAATTAAAAAAAATAAAAACTGTAAAAAAAAAAAAAACTTCCCATCAAATTCAAATTGTGAAGTTTAAAAAAAAAAGCTCAGAGCAAAAGCTACTCACCTGACTAATGTCACTTGTCCAGGCAGCTTTCTCCTGGCGTGAAGGTGCTAATAGCACCACAGTGAAAGGGGCAGCATCAGGTGGCTCCACCACTATCTTAAAGTCCAGGTGTCCAAACACTTGCCCAGAACCTTTGGCTTCAGCACATGTAAAACATGTGATTAGATGGGAATATGAAAATGCGAGAAGGGCTGCTTTCACATAGATCTAGTAATGTGGTTGATATACATCCATGTCCAGAATCTCAGCTCAGTAACATGGTACCTCCTGGACATGGAGAAGGCTTTATTAAGCCCATGAGCAGGTATAGGACCTGCAGTTCTCAGGGCTAGGAGCCTCTCATTTCATGCTTTAAAATTTTCCATAATACGCAGGTGGTGAACAGGCAGTAGTGGCACAGCCACCACTCTAGTCCACCACAAGAGAGCTCTAGTAATAGCAGGAAGAGCACAAAGTTATGCTTAGCAGCCAGAGAGTTAGGTTTACATCACTGGCTTCAGTTCATATCCATGGGCTAGCCTATCTTCTATAACCATCAGGGAAATAGTAGGAATTTGCCCTTTATAAAATGTGAATGTTTTTAACACAGAATTTTTGCAAATATGGAATATATACCAACTCCACACAAAAGGTATTCAAGATGCCAAATATTCCTTCTTAAAGCAATCTTAAGTCACACTATATTATCTGTCCTATGCAGAAAATTCCCTGAGTGTTCAATGCCTTTCAGAAAATGCAGTGGAATATTTGAGGGTATGGGACTTAGTTTTATATTGTTCCAAGTCACACGTTTCGTTGAAGGCCAAGAAATAACAAAATCATGCAAACGTGGAAGTAAAATAAAATTTTCCATAATCTACAGAATTCCAAAACTCTAATTCAATTTTTTCTTCTCTGCTTGCTATTGGAAAGTTCTTAACATGACACATTCAGTGAAATGTGAATTCCCAAAGGTGGTTTTAAAAGGTTCACAGGTTAAATGGCTCTAAGGAATTTTTCATATGTCAAAAACATTCCAAAGCTTATTCTCAGCATTCTCCTGTCTCCTTAAGCAATCTTCTTAAATAGAAGCAAAACCATAGGATTATACTTCTTTATACAATTTCTAAATGAAAGAACATGACTTACAGTCATCATCGCTTGCTTCAGGCTCCTCAATCAATGTACATTCTATTAGAGAAAGAACTCCGCCAGTCTGGAAAGAAACCAATATTTCATTAAGAGACTAGAGTTTTGCAAATTCTGAATTGTAAATCTTACACTGTGAATCTTATATTCATGATGCCACAGAAGAAAGCATAGCAATCCTACATCATAATTTTCAGAATCGAGAAATAAACTTAGATGTGTAAAAATCTTTGAATTTATTTAACATTTATTATTCTTATTCTCCAAACCACTCTCACCCGAGTTTATAAATGTAGCAAGTCAGCCTGCGGGAGGATAAATGATACCTTCCGGGTCCTAGAGAGTGAATGCAGAGCCGAGTGGGGCTGAACTCACCAGCCACAGAGAAGTTTCAGCAATAGAAAGTTGCAATCATGGTGCTGGATAATATTTCTAGGTACTAATAGGAGAAGTATAGATGGGCAAATTTTTCCTCTAAAGAGTTAGATCACAAATCTTTTAGACTTTACAAGCCATTTGATCTCTATTACAACTACTCAAATCTGCCATCCTGAAAAGCAAGAAAGCAGTCATAGACAATATGTACAAAATGAGTATGGCTGTGTTCCAACAGAACTTTACTGACAAAAAACAAACAGTCAGCTGTGAACTATAGTTTTTGGCTGTTGGTACAAAGCAAGAAAAAAAAGAGCATTTAGAAAATATTATCAGTACGTTGCAGTGGTTTAACAACAAAACTTTTGTAGCTTAGTGGTCACCAATTAGAAATAAATTTGTCCAGGTGATAATTTTGATTGTACCTCTTTATAGTAATGTCTATTATTATGTCTATAATGTCACTTAATTGTCAATTATTTTGAATCCAAATACAACTAATTATGTGTCAAAGTTGGTAACTGCATATCACTATACAATAATCACAATGTTTTATGGTAACCAGCATGGAAAAGCCATAATTTATTTGACCTCAATGTCACTTAAGTGCATGGAACATAAACGTAGAAGTCATGTAAAACAAGTACCTTGAGCAGATGTAGTTTTCCTCCTGAACTTCTTGTACAAATTAAAAAGTGTTTTGTAAATAAGAAGCATTGTCTTTCTCCTTCCTTTTTCAAAGACAATGAACCCAAGCGAACTTTACTAAGTTTCCCCTTCTCAACAGAAGGTACTTGAATAAGAGAACCTGGTGATCACAAAAGTGAATACATAGCAATTAAAACTCTGTCAAGTAAGAGTTGCTCTTGATGCAATAAACACTATAGATACCAACGATTTATAAAATGCACTATTGAAACAAGTAAATCCCCACACTTTGAACAGGACAAAAGAAAATGCACTGCTTTAAGCGTTGCAATTTGTAGATTTGTAAAATTTTTGTAAAACACCCTAGACTTGATTATTCATCTGTAAGTTGGAAAATAATTTTACAAGCAAGCCAAACTGAATTCAGCTAGGCACTTTGCCATCTGTGCCTAGTGACTAATGTCAATCAACTTATTAACTTAAGAATAATGTATACATTATATAATTACATATACTAATAACATAACATAATAGAAGCAAATAGAATTTGTTCTTCCTGAAGCACTGGAGGTACATAGTATATTAATATAATTTACTTTGTATCTTAAAAGTAGAGAATACATGTACACTGAAAAAAATCAACTTACACAATTCAATGCAATTTAGTTAAGAACAATTTTTAGAGGGCGGCTAGCTCTTTGTGGACTCAAAATGGAAAATAAACCACATAAAATGTATACTGAGAGCATTCCTGTTAGCAAAACTATGTTTCATTTGATGAGAGGTTTTCATAAACTTTTCAATGTCCAACCCTAACAGTGGCCCCATTACTCAAAAAGTAAAATTCCTATCAAGGTTAGATATCAAAATAAAAAGCACTAAGAAAGATTCTTGCATGTATCTTGTCTCTGTTTTTTTGAAATGCCCCATGCTAGTAATATTTCTACTATTCATTTAACCTACCACCTTCCCCAAATGCTTCCTTACAAGGGCTCATATCAACCTCTTAAGAACCATCAAATGTATATCAACCCTTAAATATTAGCAGTGATCATTAATAAGAAATATCACCAAAAAACCCTTATTTTTCTCTTTATACATTTTCTAGGTTTCCCTAAGTGGTAGTAGTAGTGATGGTGGTAGCAGCAGTTGTGGTAGTATTAACTGGTATTAACCATAGTCACAGAGATTACATCTATGAGTAGGAAAAACACTAACATTCTTCATACATGTGAAACAATAAAACTATGATCATGGGTCACAAAATCTTCCCAATAACATGTAAATAGTCCAAATAGCATCTGTTTTTTAACAGAGCTCTAAAGATGTGTAGGGAATGAAGGACCCAGGCTTCCATACCTGGATTCTCGACTATTTTACAGAGGCAGAATAGTTAGCTACCAGGGCCGAAAGAAACCATGGAAGCCATCTTGGGTGAGGGTGTGGTAAAGGGTGAACACTTTACTTCACTGAAGGGAATAAGGCAGGAGAGAGCACAATGACAGAGAACAGGAATGACTGAAGAATAAAGAAAGATGAGAAACAGTAGGTAATACTTAGAGAGAAGTAGTTAAGCAAGTAATACCAGCAGAAAGATTGTATGCATGGGATTCATGGAGTGGTATCAGAGCCAAGGAAATCTCTCAGAGGATGCTGGTCATCCCCTCAATTCACAGAAAGGGAAATTGAGGCCTAAGAGACTACCAGTTTCCTTAAGGTCACCCTTATTTGAGTAACATAGCCAGGAGACAGAAGCGGATTCCACTAAATAAATACTGAAAGTTGGAAAACAAATAGATGGAAAAACAATGAGTTCTAACTTTGCAATGAATGATTATGAATAAAGTGGGCAGATTCACTATGGCAGAGGGAAAGACTGTGGGATCAGACAAATATCTTGACAGACAAATTGGTTTGGGAGTCATTTCAGAAAGGATATAAGGTCATAAACAAGGTTATAAAAACTTGATAATAATGTGTTCATGGTGAATGCTTCTAGCATTTAAGGATTTTGTAAATCAAAAATTACAAATACATGTTAGCTCATATATTAGTAATTACTGGAAACTTGGAAAATTGAGGTCCAAGGTTTAAAAATTATTTGATAATTACACACTAATATGCTTAATTTATAACTGTTCATACATATCCAACTAAGAGCCTATTACATTAGTTATGAATGAGATTCTACACATCTGAATTAAAATCAAACACTTTTAGCACTATTGCTTGGTTTATAAATAATTACATCAGGAAAAGACTGCTAGCTGAATTGTTTTTCCAAATATTATCTATTGTGTTGCAGCACAGCTATGGGCCTCGGAATCAATTAATACAAATTCATAACTCCTCAAAATCAGACACCTGGGATAATACAGTTCGTTGCATCTCAGTCATCAGTATATTTAATAATTGAGGTCATCTTACAAAACTTCTGTTATTTCAATCACTAAATTCCAGAGAGTAGCATTCAGGACTATTTAATGTTCTTATTCTTAATTCCATGCTAGTGAAAAAGAATGAAGAGCAATTTCCAGGTTATTGGGTTAGACATTTGAGATGGTATAGCTATTTCTAAACCCCATGCTACAGTTCCAAAGCACACTAGGTACGTTGAAAGTACATGATTTAGAGCCTGGTCTTGATTAAGATACCAGAGACGTCCACGTCTCAGTGTGCTTTGCTCTGAATCCAGTCACCTTTATTTAATTTTATCAATTACATTTCCCTAAGAAAAAACTTGTTATGAATAATTGTTTTGATCAAAAATGTCAATTTAAAGTAGTTGTATTTCCTAATAAATATTCATAGATAGTTTACATGGTTCTTCTTTTTTTAAGTTTATGTTATATTTTCACAGACACTAGTCTAGATGCAACTGTAAGCATTAGTTCATTTAATCTTCATGACAACTCTAAAAGACAGGTATGACTATTAACTCAAACTTAGGAAGAGGAAATTGAAGCAGATATACTAAATAAATTGCCAAATATCACACAGCAAACAAATGGAGGTGACAGGGATTTGACCTCCAACATCATTGGATAGACTATCCTCTTATTATTGCCCCAGAGACTTACACATTTGTTCAACAAATTTTGAATAGATTTTTTTAAATAAATGGCAAAATCAGATCACTGTTACAATATAGTTCTTTGTATCCTTCTTGTCAGTCATCTAATAATTGAAATTAATTTCAAATATGGTTTGCCATAAGATCCAGCAATTTCACTCCTAGATATCTGCCCCAAGAAAACAAACACTAATACAAAAGGAAACTTGCACTCTCAAGTTTATTCTATTATTATTTAGAGTAGCCAAGATCTGGAAAAAGCCTAAATGCCCAAAAACAGGTAAATGAAAATGTGAAATACTACTCAGCTATCAAAAAATATAAACTTTTGTCAGTCACTGAAAAATGAATGGCGTTAGGAGGACTAATACCAAACATAAGTCAGAAAAAGAAAGATAGACACCAGATGGTAGACATAGAAAAACAAAAGGTCAGATAAAGTCAAACTAAAAACTAACCCTTGAAAAACTGACTGTGGAATGGAAAAACTGGACAGGGAGAGGGAGGAGGGGGAGAGATGGGAACAAAGAAGGGAAGGAACACAAGGGTCTATGGTGGTGGACTATGGGTTTTTGGGGGGTGCAGTATGGCAATATTGCCTTAAGGGGGGAGCCTACACTACTATAACAGAAGTATAACAGAAACCAATATTAACTCAATAAAAATTATTTTCAAAAACTCCTGTTGTTATAATCACTAAATACCCAGGGATAGACTGATTTGAGATTAGCTAAATAAGGGGGATTTTCAGATAACCTTGACTTAGATAACATATTTTCCCTAGTCCTCAGAATAAAAACTATCCAGTATTAAAGTCATGCACACATCTGTGCAAACACATACATAAACACACACACATACATATTAGACTTCCTATCATCCTTAAAAGTAAATAACATTACTATAGCACCCAAAAGGTAATATTAGCACATATTAGTATTCAAAGAATATAATATCCCTCAAAGTTTTGAAGAATTGAAAAAATCCACCTCAACAGATCTTAAAGTTTGCTAAGGGTATTTGGTAAAAGAGGTAATATCATGAACCAATCCCAAATAATGCAAAACTTCCAAATTGTCGTATTTGGAATAGTTTTTACTCTCAGGTTAAAGTCTGAGTTTTTAAAGTCACTTTTATTGAATAATTTCTAAACTAATTAATCAAACCAAAAAATGCAGAAAAATACTGCTGAAATCATATCAACATCAATACAATAACACCAGAAATATTAATAGCTGACAGAAATGACTTAAACAAAGAGCAAGGAATAAATAACATCTGGACATGAATCACAGAGAAAGGTGGTTCACGATTGTTTTTCTTCTACATAGGCTGGGAAGAAAATATGACTTATTCAATATATCCAATCTTCCAACATTTTTCATTATAAATTTCTTCAAGCTTATATCAAAAGTCTGTTTGCAAAAATATATTAAATGTTCATGTGTGGTAATATTTCTCAACCAAATGTCCTTTCAGAAACTGAAATACTAGTCACAGAAATTCTGTTTCTATTCTCACATTATAAAGTTCAAGTCAATTAGTGAACACTTTTCAATATCCTCCAAATAAAAGAAAAATACAAAATAAGACATCGTAAAATCAAAACTGCAACTCAATAGGCAATCAAATTTAACCTAACATCTACATATAACAGAAACAGCATTTATACTAGATAAAAGGGAATTCATAAATGCTGCCTGAGTTTCAGTCAGAGACAGGCCTGCAGACATGTACAATGCACAAAAAGATGAAATCCATGTAGAGGGAGCAAAGGGTCTTGAAATGGAGAGGAAGGTAAATTCATTCTAACTGGGAGGAGAGAGGAAGATGAAGAAGAAATTTTAAAATGTTCCTTAGAGGTACATGGTCTGAGCCTACAGAACTAGCAGATCTTCAATAGGCATTATATTTCACTAATATTTAAAGAAGGGTTAATATGGAAAGCCAAAAATGAGAAACTGTGTCGTTTCCTAAAAATACACTTCCAAATTTTCACATATGTGTGATTTCTCTCCTTGTAAATAAATAATGGAAAATAGAACAGCATGTGTTAAATGTTTTAAGTAGTCTGTGCAAAAATTAAGATGCACAGCACAAATAATGTCTCATTTGATGAAGTTTAAAGAATGTATTTTAAGTGGCACACTTTGGTAGGCAACAGTGATAATGGAACATCATAGAAAGTACATTAAAGGTTAACCCTACTTCCAAATGTTTGTGCCAGTATCACAAAGTTCAAATCCATAAATGTATGCAATACATCATCTCAAGTCAATTCCAAGAAGCATGCTGCCCTCCCTCAGAATATAAAGCACTTTTAAAGAACTTGGGAAGTGTCTACTTTGGAGTCAGAGCCATGGAGGCATATGCACTGTTAGGCTATTGCTTCTCCACTTCCAGAACAAATATTTTCAACTATTCAAGTTTCATTTATTGGGTAATGCCCCAAGGGACTTCCCACAAACATGATACCTTTGCCATTACCAAAGTGTGAGGCATTTCACCTGGTAACTGAAGTTACCAGTCAAATCAAATCACATCATGTGGGGCTGATCCAGAAGTGCTGATCAAAAATGGGAACACCAGACAGCTGTTTTCACTGCGGACAGTGTCCCCACTGCTATGTGAAAGGGCTTTGAGCAATGCAAGTTTCTCTTGGGTCTTTGCCTGGATGTCGTCACCACTTGGCATTGCCACTCCAATTGGCCAAATAGATCTGTACTCCTTGGAGCTGTAGAGAATGTCCGGTCCACTGAGGAGGAGAGTCCAGTCACAATGTAACTTACTGTCCCACTCGTGCTTTACTATTATTGTGTTGCTGTTTTTCATGGCCCCTGAAAAGAAACAGCACAAAGGTGGGCCTCAACCACAGCCTCGGTCAAGGCCACAGGGATGTCCTGCACGAACAGCATCAACCACACAGATAAGCAAGCCTGCTCCAAAATGCTTTCCTGGATCTGCCAGTGACAAGGTAACAGTCGCAGAGATCAACAGATGGTGGGTCCGTTGAACAAGGACTTACCTTGGCGGATGAAAGTCTGACTGGTGTCCAGCAAAATATCACAGCCCTCTACTATCATTCTTTCTATGGCAAGGTTTTTTCTAATGTTCTCCGTGTCGCTCACCTCATCATGCATCACCCTGTCAGATACAACACAGACAGGGCACAATAAAAGATGTATTCTACTGTCCTAGCAGGTAAACAAAGGTCCACTTGAGAAGTTTGGTTTTGAACTTGTATCATTGTCACTACGGTTGTGAGGGAGGTGGACTGGACCTCCAACTTTGAAGGAGTCATGACTTGAAATGAAGTCAATGCATAGCACAAGTGGGTGAGGAGTCAGTGAGTGTTCTGAGAAGGCTGCTTGGCAATGCAAGGAAAGCAATTTGCTCTTTTATGAAGTGTTCCCTTCATTGAAATTAAGATGCCATTTCTTAATGCTGACATAAATTAGGATGATAAATTATCCCTATCCTACACAAGTGAAAGAAATACAGATGTAAATAATCACCTAAAATAATAGTCACTGTTAAATCCAAACTATATAATCTCACTTCTTGCAAAATATGAATACTAAAAAAGCACCTAAGATTTTTTTATTATGCTGAAGGCAATGTGAACATTTCCAAACTTAATACAAAATACACAAATCTCAATTATACAGATTTACATTCTATAAACACATCTCCAAGGATTTTTGTTGTTGTTAAAATTAGTGGGCATGCCCATTCAGTACCAACTCTTAGGAGCTAGCATTTAATATTCAGGTCAATACGAGAAGTCAAAATATATCCTGCTTCCTGTTCCCTGGGTATAGGTTAGGTTTCTACACAGACCCACTTGTTGCATTTCTAACAAGAATTGATTAGAAATGCTCTGCATACCTGGACAGTTCCTCTAGTTTTGATTTAGCAAACTCCAGACTTTTCCTCTCCACATGCTCATGGGGTGTGTGAGCCAGGAGTTCATGAAGCGTGATGATATACCTGGGGATCTAAACACAAAGCAGACGTAAGCGAGAGGTTAGGATGTGCTCCACTGGAACATCCTCCATGGTGCCATCATTATTCACTTCTGACAACTGTGATTGTTTTATAAATATACTTTTAAAGAAATGCATTAAAGTGAACAGTACTTCAAAGTTCACACACACATAACTTCATCGAGAACATATGAAAAGTTTTATGTTAGAAATAAGTGTTTCTTTAGTGTTTTTAAATATAATTATATATTTCTTAATCATAAGTTTTGAAAATTGGTTCATTAGAGAAACACATATAGCAATCATCAAGGCATTTATCTGTATGTAGATATATATGCCTATATAAAGTTTTTTAATTGGCAATCCTTCTAGAATGTAGAATTAAAACAGGAGTAGATCCATTCATCCTTATGACATTCTGGTTCAATTTTATCTCAATTCATTCCTCTTTTTTAAATTTAAAAAAAAATTTTTTGTAGAGACTAGGACTCGCTATGTTGCCCAGGGTTGTCCCGAACTCATTGACTCAAGTGGTCCCTAGTCTCAGCCTCCCAGGTAACTGGGATTACCGGTGCACACCATTATGCCCAGCTATCATTTCATCCTTCTAACAGTTAAAAGTACTGTTAAATTATATTACTTATTTGTGCTTTTTTTTGATGAACCGACTAGCAGACTATTTCCATTTCTTTGAAGGTTCTTAACAATTCACAATAGAGTTTTAATTAAAGTTACAGTGATTCAGCATATTTTTTTCCCGGTTTATAGATTAAAATTTCTTAGAAGGAGCAGTGGGCTTGGATTTAATAATAACAAGTATGAACAACAACTACCATAAAACTGCCAGCAGTGGGCCAGGTTCAGTGCCTGAGCATGTGTTTTCCTAGATCTGCCAATTCGCTAGCACCATAACAATCAGTTCCCCATTTTATAGATAAGAAAGGAGAGTATGAAGAGATTTAGTAAGTCATCCAATGTGGTTTCACACCAAATGCAGAACCATCCATGAACCCATCTTTGACCAGTGGTTGGGGGTCTTACTCAGAACTTAAAAGAACCTCTGAGAATGAAGAAGATAAAACAGCTTTCCCAAAGTACTGTGAGCAGCTTTCTCCATTCTGTCCTGAGATGTTGGTAGCTCTACCCATGGATCTACTTTTGTTCCCAGGTAGGTGCTGGCCTTCTTGGGTTTTTTTATCAAATTTTGCCGAGTGTTCACATTTATTCATAGCAGCCCTGAAAGTGGCCTAGATCTCTAACCCTATGAATGTCCTAGCGAATGTCATCCAGTTATGGTTTAGAAGTATGGGCAGGTTTCATCATAGGAGGGAAGAGTACCCTTCTCTCCAAGACCCTTCTCTCCAAGAAACATGTGGAGGAGGCTTCCTACCTCTCCTCTCCATAAACTTGTCACTAAACAGCCTCTTGGGCTGCTCCTCTTGGTGAAGAAACCAAATGTATGCTCTCAGATATTCCTTTTGCACAATGCCATGATGAATAAAAGTTTGCGTCTAAGTTAATAATGCTACCAGAAAATCAAGGCAATCTACCACTAATGTACCGAAGTTTTCATCACAAAGAAGGCAGGAGTGGGAGAGCATGACTACTTATAATGCACCAAAAACCCACAAAACTAAGTTTAGTCAATAGCTTCATGATCCTCCCCCATTAATTAAATCTATTTTAAAGAGCTCCTTGGCAAAGATTCAAAGATTTGAAATTCAGTAACTGGTCTCCCCATTTCTGGCAGAGGCATAAATAAGACTGAGACTGGCAAAATCTGGAGAAGGTCATTCTGCAGAGAAGTAGACAGCTCTCCAAAGAGCTCATCTGTATATTTACGAGCTGATGGTAAAGCTGATCCCCCCAAAACTCAAAAACCATAGAGTGTACAGTCTAGATGAATCATAAGTCTGCTTTCAATTATGGACAATACTTGTCACTTTAAAGATAATAATTAGAATTAGCTCATTCTCCAATTAAAGTTTAATAGGTGACTAGAGCAGCAAGCAGCTACTTCTGAGACTCTAATATTGCTGTTCATGTCAGGAGCAGACTTCATGACTGGTTCACCTATGGACTTAGGAGCAGCTGAAGCCAATTTAAACAGTCCCAGGCAAGCCATCTTCTTTTGCTAAATAAAAGCGATGTTAATGACCACATTATTTTCCATAACAAATTTCTTGGCAACACTTGGACTGTTTGTCTGATAGTTCAGTTGAGGATAAATTCACTGTTTCATTCTAATTCTACAATGCCTCCATGTTCCTATAGTTCAATACACTTCGTTAGTAATATCATTTGACTGCTCAACAAAGGACACTGGAAGGACAGAACTCTTCTAAGCATACATAGGTTAAAAGGTGCCCATCACCTCTCTTCTCCCTTTGCCCCCACTCCAACCTCCACTCCTGTAAGAGTTCATGAGAAAGTCTGGATCAGAAGCCCTTTGGCAGCATGAACTGGGGTCACATTTTCTACTTCTACCCTACAGCAAAAACCTAGATCATTCCAGTTTCATCCTGAAGGGCCCAGCTCACACCAGACCAAGGCAGAAGTGCAGAGGGCCATGGTCATTCAGTGCATACAGAGGGCAGCAGCTATGCCTGGAACATTGAAAGAAAGCCTCACAACTATTATGCCTCATTTGTGAATGGACCGAAAGGGAACAAGGAGAATGGGATGAACCTAGTGAAAAAAAAACCTACAAGTTCTAGAAAGGGTCATTTCCCACTCCTTCACCTCCCAGCCCTCAATACACACACACACGCATGCATGCATGCACACATAAATGTTTGAAATGGTCAGTCCTACAGAGAAGGCAGGAGTCAGAGATAGCAAATGAACAAGAGAGAACAGACACTGACAAAAATGAAGCCCTGGGGCAGCAAGCTCTGGTGGCTTCTCCTCTTAGTCTGTTGGAAATGGGAATGGCAATGCAAATGAGAAAGAGCATAGTTCAGTGTACTTTGAATTCACATACTTCTTGTCGTTGGATCAATCTGGCTAAATTCTCAAAGTCTGAGGCTTCTCCCAGAGCAATTATTCTTATAAGTAAAGGCCTGCAGTTACCATGGCCCAAAATAATCCAGAGAATATCAACATCTGGCCCTTCAGCAAAAGTCTAGGATTGGAGGCCCCCATGCTGGGGGGGGGGGGGTGTAAAACTAAGTTTCTTTCAACACCACTGATTCACCCATCTCAAACTTCCAAAATCAGGGTGGTTCCCTTAGAATCACAGAGTTAGACAGTCAGAACCCTAGGAGGTAGACTGACACTGGTTCCGTGATTTTCCCCAATGGTATGGCTGATGGGGCTCCTGAAAATTCCCAGTCCAAAGATTCTTTTCAGATATTATGGAAATTCCTTGGAGGTGAATCAAAGCATCAAGTGGTTGCTATTGGGATTAAACTCTAGGAATGGTAGGGGAGAGGCAAGAGAAAGGGTAGTTGAAGAGTATCTCAATTCAAAGGTCTATCTGAGACCTCATATTCAGTTATGTCTGGACATCTCGCCTAAACTGCAAATGCAATTTGCCACTTTGAAACAGAGATAACTACACCAAGGGGTTATAACTACATTGGTGGGCTACCCATAAGGGAACAAGGTTCCGTGTGTCTTTCATAACTCTCCCTTTATATATTCACCTGAGTTGGGACTGTTAAACAGAGACCATTTAGGGTATTTAGTTGTGACCCAGAGGCAAATGCCAAAGAACAAATAGACCTTTGAAGAACATTGCACTATGTAAAATTTGTTTCATGCAAAGAAAAATCTTAAATTATAATTTTGTAAAAGGCAAACATTTTTTGAAGTTTTTCTTGTGAAATATTTCCTCAGAGACAGAGTTTAAACAATTTAGTTACACACACACACATACACACACACATACACACACAAACAACACAGTGACATTATAAAGTTTCACTATACTTAAGCTGTTTCAAAAGCATCCTTTTGGTTTTTAAAAGTCTTAACTGGATTTCTACAGTGACCTCCTGCATTTCTAGCAGGACTTTTAGACAAGCAACTAGGAACCAGTGCAACATTTCTTTATGAGGCCACAAAACAGAGACAGGAGAAAAGAACTCTCCACAGAAACCCTAAACACATGATTAGAAGAACTTGATTTACCACACGACAACTTAAAGGTCTGTTCAGACAGCCCATAAATTACATAAACAGGAACTCATGACTTTCCAAAATAATAGAATTGACACTTTTCAAAAGTACAGGAGTTCCAAGACATATCTTGGTCTCCACAGTTTTCACTGAAGAGCTCTTAAGTGTAAAACCTGAAGAAAAGAACTCAAGTGTACTTGATCCCTGGGTTTCTCAAATCCCAAAAATGGGAATGTCAGGACAAGCTTCAGCCTCACCACAGCAACCTGACTAAGAGCCAAAATTCCCTGATCCAACCAGTGTCTCCAGTTCATAAGTCTCCACAGCTTCTGTGACGGAAGATGTCCTCCCTCTGTTCTCCAGAGCTCCAGCCAAGGGAGAGACCGAACTGTAAACATAACAGGCAGGAGGATGGGCAGAACAAAGACCTTCCCAGCACTCATTCCACTCCCTGGGAACCTTTTATGCAACAAGCACACACTGGAACATTTGCACAGCATCCTATTTCCGTAAACCTAATAATATTTTTAAACATGCTGGAGGAGGAGACGCCATGGAAGAGATCTGTGTGGAAACTTTTTGTAAGAGAAAATTGTGCTGCTTTTCAAAAATTCAGTCTTGGTTTATTTGCCTCAAAAATATCTGGTTTTCTTACCTATATTAGACAGAGAGGGAATGTGTGGCCTAAAAGTTATTTACTCAGGGTCAAGGTAAAGAGACAGTTGATGCTTCGGTGATGTACTCCCTCAGGGCAGCCATGCACATCTCCTGCTCATCAAACTAGGTACCATAATGTCAAGTTGGTACCAGTGGCTTAATAGACCGCATCACAGATGACTCACCTGAAACATCGGGTAGGTCAAGAATGTTTCCAACATCCTCCCCTCACAGGCAGGGTTGGCTTCGTACTGTTTTAAGAGTTTGTCGAAATCTCTGTTTTGCTTACAATTGGCAAGCACTTGAAGGCTGTACTGGTGATTACGCACAAATTCTTGATAAATGTTCAGCATAGGAAGCAAAATATCAAACAGATCAGCTGGAAAGAAAAAGCAAACATGGCAGTTCTTTTTGTGCTTATTAAATTTTCTAAGGTACAGGGAGAGATTATGTTCTCTCAGTGCAAAGGCAGAGAGTGGCTCCCAGCAGTAGGTGTCATGCATGCAGGGATCAGTCCAGAGGCCTAAGTGTTCTGTGGGATCTATTATGGGCCAGAGCCCAGCCCAACTCCAAACAAACCACGACACATCAGGAAAAAGCACCGAAGGCTAACCTCTGAGGTAGGACCCAAAGGACACTGAGACAGATTTCCAGTGGGGAAAGATGCTCACAGGTCAACAGAAAAATTCAGATCGTATCAACTAAATAATGCTGACATTACTTTAACTGTAGTTCTATTAAGAAAAAATCATATATGTCCTTAAAGCATGTACTTACCTAATATTAAAGTAGGCCAGTTTGCTATCCTTGCCTTCAGTCCTTGATGAAATATTTCATGAAGAAACATGATTGTTTCACTATAAAGATTGATAAATAATACAAAGATGTGAAGTATATTAATTAATTAATTAAAAAATTGATAAATAATGTAACTTAGTCACTGTATCTATTTTGTTAAAGAAATTCAGGGAATCTCTAAAGCCTTAATGATCTACATGTCTTCTGGAGTCTCTAAACTGTATACCCAATGATAATATAGATTATCCTCCCCCCATAAAGCAATTTATCTTTCCGACAACCTCAAAAACTCAAAGAAAATTCTAAACAGAGCTTCAATTATTGGAAGACAAATCAGTCATATAATCTTCTGTACCAATTTATAATAAAAGCAGCTCTATTGTTAAAATGTAGCACTTCAACTGATAGTCATAAAATTAGTTATAATCTTTTTTTTCTCTTCAAATGTGATTCTAGATAACTCAGGGAAAGGTCTCTTTCACTAAAATGAGTTTTGACAGACGAAAAGGAAACATTATCCATGGTATAGAATTCTATTAGAACAATGATGCCTAACACATACAAGCCAGGAATATAAAAAAAATCTCCTGAGATAGAAGGGTATTGCCACAGAGACACTAAAATGAAGACTATGAATTAAAGGGATCTGAATTTCTAAAACATTCAAATGTATCTTTTGTTTTCTCCTCAGGAGAAATAAGTAGATGAAATGAGTTTTTGAACACATCTAATTGACACAGTCAAATGCAGAATTATTCACATCAGTGAGATAACATCAGTGAGATAACTTGGTTTCACTATTTTTTTTTTTTTTTATTGAGGCAACACTGGCTTACAACACTATATATGATCTAAAGTTATGAGATCACATTCTTCAGACATATGTTGCCACAAGGGGAAGTCCTGACTAGTGTCAATAGGTTTGTGACACAGAAGAGACATGATATAAAGATAGCAATTTTTTCATTTAAAGAAATTTTAACTAGGCAGTATTTGTTACTCAAGAATTTCAACCAAATCTAGTTTAGTAGCTATTGTAATAAATTAGTCTTTTAATCTCCATTTCATCCTTCAACTAGGCAGAGAAAATAGAGCTAAAACTACAGTTTCCATAATCCCCTGCAGATAGGGATCCGGATATAAATTCCCCTCCACCAAGAGTTGCACTTGGTAAAGGAGGAAGTGTGGAAGTAGAGGCTGTCTCCTGTTACCGAAAATCAGTTATGAGGACATGAGTGTTTGGGGGACAATTTTAACACCCCTGGTAGCATTCTAGTGTCTATACATCAGTTTCATCAGCATGAAAAGTGACTATGGTAACAATGATAGTGGCAGTAGTTTCCTAATCTCCAGATAATACCCATAGTGCTGTGCTCTTGAAATCAGTGGTTGAGGCAGTTTCTTGACTTAATTCCTCAAGCCCTTCCACAGAATTCTAGAAATAGCAAATTTCCTCTATTCAGAGAAACGGTTATTCCTTCATACATTGAAAATGTATCAATACAGCTACCTATGTATCTTGATAACTGGATTATTAGGGAACAAATGAAACAATTTTGAACATAGCTAAATAAATTGCATATTTAAGTACAAACCTTGTGCTAAAATTCAAAACAATGGATCAGGATGCTGTTCACAGTTCAATCCATTGCCACCAATCTACTGAAACTGTCTCTTTGGGTAACTGGAGTATCCACGAGAATGTTAACTATATCACTTGAGGATCAAGACCTATCCTATCTCTCACAGGATGTATCACACACTGAAGTGCATCCATTGCCACCTAATTGTGGAAAATATCCCTCTTTACTTTCAACAGAAAAGTGAAAAGACTAGTTTTTGAAGTGATGCTATCAGGCTTTCACTCATCATTCATCATTTTTGACAATCATCTACAAACTCCCAGTCACTCTGCTAATATCAGAAGCTCCTGGTAAACAATTCATTGTCAGCCCTTTCTCCAACCCTACTCCTGTCATAACTCTCAGTGGCTCCAATATGCAAACATGCAACATTCCAGTATCTTGGCTTCTTTGCTCTAAATTCCTCTTCCCCAGAGATCTTGTTTTTTATTAACCTCAGTCAACTCTTCCCTTGATTGTACTGCAGATCTTGTCATTGCCAGTGACTGCATCTTTACCTAACTTATGTTCAAGCACACTAATATCTAATTACCTCCTTAATCTTACATTTAGACCCCTAACTACAAAAATCCTTCATATCATCAGGACTTGAAATTATTGATCATTTCCCTCTCTGTACAGTTTATATTCCATGGCTCATTTTTCTAATATTTTCCAGCATACACCTTCATCTCCCTTATTCTTTTCTCATTTCATCAATGTAGCTTCAAACAATATTAACCCTAGTTAAATTATCCTGCACCCACCCTGCATCTATACTCATGCAGTTCAAAGTAGCTAAAGGAAAACATGCAATCATCCTAACTAGTCTTACTGCAGTGTCTCATCACTAAAGTAAAATATCATCAGTAACCTATATGCTAGTGGGTTCTCTATCTACATGTTCTAAAATAAATCCTGGTACATTCACATAATGTAGTATCATGTAGCAATTTTTAAGAAAATAGAACGCTCGTTAAATGTCAGCATGCAAAGATTGCCTGGAGATTTTATATATATATATATATATGTGTGTGTGTGTGTGTGTGTGTGTGTGTGTAATATTTATTTCATTCAAGATCATTTTGGTGTAACATTAGTGATAAAAAAAAGTCCAGCTGCCAATATTGAGTAAAACAGTGTTGCTCAAGGACCTGGTTTCATTATATGAGGCTCTCAAGATTCCACTGAGGCTGTTGAGGACCTCATGTACAAGAAATTACTGAAAATGGTTACATGTAGAAATGGGAATGATAGGTGGGCAGAAATAAGGTAAGAGAGCAACTTCTAGTTCAGGTTGTTTAATGCTTTCATGTTGATGTGACCATGTAAATGCATTAGGTACTCAAAAAATAAAATTTTAAGTAAAACACTCACACATAGTCTTTCTCCATTGTTTCTGTCTTTTTTTTTTCACACAGTACCATCTCCATTGACTACATATTTCACTCATTCCCTATTCACTATGAGTCTTCTCACATCAAAGTTTAAGTTCCATGAAAGAAAGATTTTCTGTTTTTTTTCACTGGTGAACCCTCAGCAGTAAACACACTGTAAATATCTATGGAGCAACAAATTTACTAAGATTCTCAGGCTCTCTGTTAGTTTTTGCTCTTCCTAAAACATTTCTATAGTTACATTTATAAGGTAGGTTACCTCCCCCAACACACATGCATAATGAAAAAGACACATGTAATACAGATGAAAACTGGAAAACTAGATGCCAAGATTCAAAATAAAGCTATGAAAAAAATGCAGACTAATTATAAAACACAAATGGTAGCTTTCTTATTTTAATACCATAAACTCATAAAAGTAAATTTATGATACTTAGTCTTTTCAGTGTAAAGTAAAAATTCTT
Source organism: Uropsilus gracilis (assembly GCA_004024945.1). Taxonomy (NCBI): domain Eukaryota; kingdom Metazoa; phylum Chordata; class Mammalia; order Eulipotyphla; family Talpidae; genus Uropsilus; species Uropsilus gracilis. The sequence continues at coordinate 600 of PVHY01020118.1, read as the reverse complement.
TAAAGAAGTGAGTTTTTCACCTGGCTCTTTGACTTATGTTAAAACAAACCTGTTAAGAAAAATACTGCTGACGTCATCATGGCTGATGGGTGGCTTCTTGGAGCTGGCGGCCATTCGTAGCGGCCGGAGAAAGCCATTGACCAGGATGTACAGTTGATGAACATACTCTGACTCAGCCTCGACCATGGTGAACACAATCTGATTTCTCTTCCTCATGCTTTCAGCATGAGGAGAACAAATATAATCCTGCACAATGGTCTTCCATTTCCTTCGACACAACCATCCTCGCATGAAACTCTGGACCTACAGGACAAAAATGGAGAAAGTCAGGAAGGTGAGAGATTGGCTCTCTTAGGCCAGTAAGTTTGGTCACCCTCGGTCACCCCTTTCATGGTAGTTTTTCTTCCAGATGGCAGAAAGAAAGATGATTTTAAAATAATTTTTTTCTCAATTTCATAAGTTTCTTCCATAACTTGAGCTCTTTAGGACTGCCTGCATGGACATCAGGACATAACAAAGTTGATGGTTCACTTATCAGCATTTCAAGAAAAAATAAAGGCTCATTCTTTAGCAATAGAAAATCAGATATTTGGCCAGCGC